>JAECUM010049042.1:0-18944 GCA_016617855.1 Megalonaias nervosa
ACTATATATATATATATATATATATATATATATATATATATATATATACGCTGTATCAACGATATACCACGAGATGTATACAACTTTCATTAAAAGGAAACAAGGTTTGCCGAGTTTCCTTTTAATGAAACATTTATGCAGCAAGTGGTATATCATTGAAATAGCGTACATACTGTGCATTTATTTAATTTATAGCGCATACAAATACATATATTTGCCTTCTGAACGTTGTTTAAGATTGACTAAGGCAACTGAGTGAATGAACTCCTCACATCCCTTCCGAATGTGTCCGCTACAAAATGTAGTTCTATGCCTTTTTGTTGCTATTTACAATCACCTTTGCATCTTGATAAGTTGGTTGTTTTCTATTTTGAGTTTCTATTTTTATTGACATCGACTAAATCAATATAAGACACACTTATCATTTAAACATGAAAGAGCGTTTTAATGAAGAAAGCAGAGCAAAACACACGGTTAGCTACGCCATTCACATGAACGCTTAGGCTTTCACGTACCGGCGCATTGAAATTGATGTGGAATAGAAACTAAGCGAAACGACGAACCAACAAGAGGTAATTAGAATATTTTAATATAATTACAGTTGATCTAAGTCATTATTTTGCTTTAATAGCATTTCTCCCGACGATAAAACTCTCTCTCTCTCTCTCTCTCTCTCTCTCTCTCTCTCTCTCTCTCTCTCTCTCTCTCATCCTTTGTTCGGTTTGACGTAACGTTTACCATCTTTCATAAGTTCAGAGACATTGTGGGATGACACAAGCTAAAATCCTCTACACTCGCCTTTTCATGGATTTTCGCCCGATTTTGCTACGACTGTCCAGAGGTGGGAGGGAGGTGGCCTTTGGAAATTTTCATATTTAATTAATAATAATCGGTTTTTAGAACATTATAATAGTTTTAAGAAACAACAATAACAACAAAAAAGCATTAAATACACTACATTATGTATGCGTTGTAACCAAGAAAATTAACGTATAATGTCGACAGTCTATTGTAACTTTATATCGTTGATTATATAAAACATTGTAGATTAATCCCAAGGAAAGTGTACACATACCGTTACGACGAATCATATTCTCGTAGGATACTTGTTGTAGGTTCAGTTTCAATGATTACATCCAGCCCAAATTCTTTTTCTCTCTCACTCCAGATTTCTGTGTATTTTGTCCCTTATGAACGAATGCTTGAGATAGGAGGAGAGAACGGAAAGCAGAAAAGATTGCGATGAAATTGTGTACCATATTAAATTCATTTATAAAACGGGGATTATTAATACTTTTTATCGTTATTCTCATACATCACTAATAAATAATGAGCGAAAATTCATCATTGAACTATAACCATCAGCACACAGTTGCAAGAATGTTTTTATATGTGTATTATTGCTCCATGGGCAGATCACAATTTGATATACCAATAGTATTGGTATATCAAATTGCTTTATACCAACACTTTAAAAGCCATGTTATTTTATGTATGTGGTATATATATATATATATATATATATATAGAGAGAGAGAGAGAGAGAGAGAGAGAGAGAGAGAGAGAGAGAGAGAGAGAGAGAGAGAGAGAGACATAAACTACACTTTAGGACTCTCGGAACTAATTCAGTTCTCATAGTAAGTCTATGCAAACACCATGATATTAAAAATTCAATAACTTTAAATTTCTGAGTGCTCATGATCAAACCTGGCCAACCAAACCAAAATAGACTCTATTTTACGTTCACCCATTTCCAGATTGGTTCCCATTTTTCCATGCAATTAGCAAGGTGTGTCCTATATCCATCCTTGATTTTCTTGACAGCCCCAGGAATAGTAGTTCAATACATTAGTAAGCACTGTGCATAGTTCTGCCCGTCAAAGATTACATTAGTGAAGATTAAATTATATTGTAAGTTCATGTTCACATAAATAGCAGTGGTGCATTTCAGGCAACATTTAAGTATTTGAGCTTTATTTAAGAAAATCAGAAACAATTATTAAAATAAAGCTGTCTAATAAAAGTCACCTTTTTTAATATCACCATTTATCTCGCTTCAATTTAATACTGAAATATATTACTAGCGTTGTTATATTATGTAATTAATGAGTAAAAGGTCAAGGTGACCATCTATATAAACATGTATTATTACAGAAAAGGAGATTTAAATGACACAAATTACCTAAAATTCTCCCAGAAGACATATAATTTAAAACTAAAGTAAGGTAGACATAAGTCCATTAAAATGCAAAATATGAAGTTTTAAAACATTCACTGAAAGAAATTAGTGGGATGCAAAGTCATGAGAGGTCATCACTATTAAGCATGGTGGAAGAGACCTACGTGATCATATCTGAAGCATTATGTTTCAAATCACAAATAGGAAATATCATATTGCTTACTATAATTACTCTATTAATGGTAAATTATATAAACTTTATATATGTATTGGTTAGTTATAAACCAAAGTGCAAAACACTCTACCTAACATAGACAAATCTACACACTGTACCCCTTCCTCCCTTCTTGACAACAGTTGATATATCTGAATCTGTGTTTAATATCCCACTAAAAGTCACTATGTGGTTTACAAAAGATATTAATTTTGCTTGTTATACACAAATATAACCATACGATTGCATTTATAGCAAAGTTAAGTGCGCTTGAAAATGTGGAGTCACTGAGTTGCTGTAGCTGTCAATAGAACTGACGGTATAAAATCCAGTTCCCGTAGTAAACCTATGCAAACACCATGATATTATAAATTCAATAACTTCAAATTTCTGAGTGCTCATGATCAAACATATAATTATCAGTATAGATGAAACCTGGATGTCAGCTTCTGTATAGTGAAAAGGATATGAGCCGTTGCATTTTCTGGACCTACATGTGTTTGAAACATGTGCTATCAATTCCGCACGAAAGAATCAGGTGCTAGTTTCAGTAATGAGTGTTCCAAACTCAAGACTGTTAAAGGACTTAAATTCCATCAATAAAACAATGTCTCTATTTTTTCCATTTGCAACTAGGATAAGCTCTCAAAAGATTCTTTTTTCTAAAAATATAACTTACAATATTAACCAATCCAGGCCAGCCAACCCCATGCATATTCTATTTTATGTTCACCCATTTCTAGGTTGGTTCTAATATTTCCATACAATTAGTACCTTGTGTCCTATAACTACAGCATTAGCGCCTACGTGTCATATTATAGGATATGACCATGTGTCATTTCATGCATCTTTGAGATTAATAGTTATATAGCAGATAATGCTAGGTATGAAAGCGCTAAAACTTCTTTCTTTAAATGTGATCACTTAACAGTTCTTTATGAATACGTAAATTGTTTTTGTGCCCGTAAGTCTTAAATTTTATTCATGTAAAAGTTTTTTTATGGACACGGCCGTTGTTTGTATTCATTTTTATTACTGTAACAGTTCCTTATGGACACGTTGATGTTTTCAGTGTCAGCATGTTTTTAATTGCATTAATATAACATTTCTTGATGGACGTGACCGTTGTTACGGTGTCCATATATCGTTTTAGTGTTAACGAATGCAGCATAGGTAAGGAGGCTGTGCCAGGTTGACGCAGTTGAGAGTGTAGTTTTTAAATTATTTGCATGCATAGTTCTTACGAAGCTGTGTAGTATGAACATTGACGAATTCTGCTTAAATACAATTTGCAAGTTAAGTTAGTTAAGTACTAGCTTAGAATTATAAGATCTGAAATTATCATATTGGACACTGCATTAAGATAGCAATTTTTAAGTGAATTAAAGAATAGTATTAATTTGCTCACATTTCTAACTAAACAAGAGTATTAATATGGTCACACTTCTAGCTAAACAAGAGTATTAATATGGTCATACTTCTAGCTAAACAAGAGTATTAATTTGGTCAAACTTCTAGCTAAACAAGAGTATTAAAATGGTCACATTTCTAGCTAAACAAGAGTATTAATTTGGTACACTTCTAGCTAAACAAGAGTATTAATTTGGTTACATTTCTAGCTAAACAAGAGTAATAATTTGGTCACACTTCTAGCTAAACAAGAGTATTAAAATGGTCACACTTCTAGCTAAACAAGAGTATTAATTTGGTCTCACTTCTAGCTAAACAAGAGTATTAATTTGGTTACATTTCTAGCTAAACAAGAGTAATAATTTGGTCACACTTCCAGCTAAACAAGAGTATTAATTTGGTCACACTTCTAGCTAAACAAGAATATTTGTTTGCTCACACTTCTAACTACACAAGAGTATTAATTTGGTCACACTTCTAGCTAAACAAGAATGTTAGTTTGGTCACACTTCTAACTAAACAAGAATATTTGTTTGCTCACACTTCCAGGAAACAAGAGTATTAATTTGGTCACACTTCTAGCTAAATAAGAATATTAGTTTGGTCATACTTCTAGCTAAACAAGAATATTTGTTTGCTCACACTTCTAACTAAACAAGAGTATTAATTTGGTCACACTTCTAGCTAAACAAGAGTGTTAGTTTGGTCACACTTCTAACTAAACAAGAATATTTGTTTGCTCACACTTCCAGGAAACAAGAGTATTAATTTGGTCACACTTCTAGCTAAATAAGAATATTAGTTTGGTCATACTTCTAGCTAAACAAGAATATTTGTTTGGTCACACTTCTAACTAAACAAGAGCATTAATTTGCTCACACTTCTAGCTAAACAAGAGTGTTAGTTTGGTCCCACTTTTAACTAAACAAGAGTATTAATTTGGTCACACTTCTGACTAAACAAGAATATTTGTTTGCTCACACTTCTAACTAAACAAGAGTATTAATTGGGTCACACTTCTAGCTAAACAAGAGTATTAGGTTGGTCACACTTCTAACTAAACAAGAGTGTTAATTTGGTCACACTTTTAACTAAACACGAATATTGGTTTGGTCACACTTCTAACTAAACAAGAGTATTAGTTTGGTCGTACTTCTAACTAAACAAGACTATTTGTTTGGTCACACTTCCAACTAAACAAGAGTATTAATTTAGTCACATTTCTAACTAAACAAGAGTATTAGTTTGGTCACACTTCTAATTGAACAAGAGTTTTAGTTTGGTCACACTTCTAACTAAACAAGAATATTTGTTTCGTCACATTTCTAACTAAACCAAAGCATTGATTTGGTCACACTTCTAACTAAACAAAAGCATTAATTTGGTCACACTTCTAACTAAACAAAAGCATAAGTTTGGTTACATTTCTACAACAGATTTGGCTTTCCGGAGGCTTATTTTTTCTTGCTTCTGTAAGGCGCTCTATGACTGATTCACATTTATCAACAAAACTTTTAAGACGTTTTGCTTTCAATTAGAATATAGCAACAAATTACAAAGATAAACCCTCTTCAAATAAACATTTTAAAATTACCATGCACTTGAAGTCTTTTCAAATTCTTGTATAACTATACAAAACAGCTTGGACAAAACATTGTCTTCTCAGAATGTAAGAAGCAATATAATTAATAGAAATGAAAGATATTTGTAGGATAGTCAAAATATTGGGGAATAATAGCTATTTTAACAATGTAATGTGTCTATTGTAGACCAGACTCTGCGTAAATATAATTCCAAGATACATATAGGAAAAACATTCCATGTATAAGTGTATTCAATTGTTAACATCGTGTAATAAGAAAACAAAATATTTAAATTAGCTAGATTTTTATACGAAGGGCTTGAAATAACATTATGTAATATCATTGCTGTTATTTCTAATAAAGACTGTATGAGTGCATCTTCTCCATTATGTGTCTTGTTCATGACATTTTTAATAATCCTATTAAAATAGCTGATAAAACACGCAATTTGCAATATTTACTAATAATATTTACATATTTATAAGAATAAATTATTAAATTGAATTTTAAAAAAATGAAAATTTAATTTCTTTGATTAAGAGCTGGACGGGTGCCATCACGTCTGTTTTGATCTCAGTTACGTTGTAGTGTCTAGACCTTTATAATTGATTCATCCAAAGTTGGTGCAGCTCCACAATATTTGCGTTCTCGCGTCTCTTTTCTGGCTACTTCACAGACAAACACGCATACACCTTTGAAGAGTTTTAATTATTTTTCTTGATGTACACATGATTCCTCTTTAACCTTTCACATTTTACTCTTCAGACTTATTGTTAACTCGCTAATGACACTGTATAGTCAAACGTATGCCAGTATGCCTTTATGCATCACACAATAAGAAATTAGTAAATCTTCATATAGCCATACGTGAGTCAATGTGCTTTTAATTTTTGTATGTTTATGCATGTTACGTAATTTCAAGATGACGTAGTTACGAAAAGCAAATAGAATTATTATACCATGTGACATCACATTCAGCCTCAGCTATATCTTGTGTTGATCTCGAAAATGGCTTTTATGAATGTTTAACATTTTCGCATGAATTTATTGTCAATTAATGAGAACAACAGCCTTTATATGTTAGTGCTTATTACGTAAATACCAAGCACGCAGATGATGCAATTACCGATAACAAATAGCCTTTAAATTAAATAAAATACCAACCTGCCACTACTTTTTTGCCTCGGCTAACAAGCCTTTGTGATATTTAGGTTTTCCACTTAGATGGTTATTTGTTTGCGTGCTTTATGCCAACGTAATCCCTACAAAAGACCTGTGATTTTTTGTGTGCATCTTTGCAAAAAAGTTCCCACTTGGAACAAATAAATAAGAAAGTTATATGTCACAGTATGGTTTTTCAGACCTAATGTATATTACTCGCCTCATTTGCAAAGCACACATATAAATCTGACTGTCCAGAAATGCCTATTTTACTTTGAGTTCTTGCAACAAACGACTGCACTTTTGATGTCTGTAAATAAGATTGTGTCCATTGCATGGTATTTCAAATATCAAAACTTTTCTGACTGATCTCTGTACAGAATATTAATGAAAGTTTTCATTTTTTATGCCCAAATAATCAATTCATTTGTAGCTCTCTTATTTACATATTAGATACGTTTGCGTTAACACTCCCTCGAAGGATAACAATACGGTCATTTCCCGTCTGAAACGTAATTTTCTTTCCGACACTCTTGCTCTTGTCGAAATCACTCAATTTAATTTGCAGAACTTTTTTTAAATAATTTATTAATTTCCCTTGTATGCCACTTCCTTAAATCTCATTTGAAAATTGACTGTGAATTTAAGCACGATAATTTCCCGTCGGTGATGTTGTTACTGTTCTGATGTTTTTGACATTGTTTAAGAAAAAGGAACCAACTCTTCAGCACGTTCAAAACATCAAAGTAAATTGCAGGCCCCATCAAGAAGGTGGCACTGTGTAATCCGAATTAGCGGTCGTCTCCAACAAAAACAGCAGCCGAGTCAAATCATGTACTGAGACTCAACCTCGAGAAAAACATACCTGCCATCTGTCTGCGTCATTGAATTTCGTAATACAAGAATGACTGCATACTTACGACTTTGAAACAGCCTTTAACTCTATTTCCCACGCATATAGTGTAGACATGAAGATGTTGAATTCGGTAAAGAGAAATAGGTCCACCATAATCAACAAAACATTCTGCTCCTGAAAATTTGACACGAGCTGTTCAATTCTGTGAAGTCTTCACTTCAGCAATCATTCAGAAATGATTTATGAAGCCATTGGCCAGGATTTGTTGCCCACATATTTTGAAAATAATACCATGGAACAAGACCACAAGTAATTAACTATATGAAATTTAAGCCCACGAGTAATTTACTAAATTTACTATATGTGATTTAAGCCCACAAATGATGTATTATATGAGATTTAAGCCCACAAGTAATTTATTATATGATTTTTATGCCCACAGGTAATTTACTAAACTTACTATGTGAGATTTAAGCCCACAAATGATGTATTATATGTGATTTAAGCCCACAAGTAATTTATTATATGAGATTTAAGTCCACAAGTAATTTATTATATGATATTTGTTGAAAATTAAAAAGCACAAAAAGTACAGAATGTACAGTGACAGCTAAAATTAGAGCACCCTCACCTTCGTATGGCATCTTCTTCCTAATTATATAATTCTCTTAACTGCGTAATTTAATATAGATACAAATTTAATTGTTGATTTTGATTTTGCTTCTATTGAGGGGAAACAGGCGTGCTTTTCAAATACAATCGCCAAGATACGATTTTCCAGTGCACTCCAACTCGACACCAAAGCTACAAAAATGCATGCCTGATAAGTATTAATCTCATTTTGTTAAATACGTGTTTGTGTTGTTTTGATTTTGTTAGAGTGTAGATGATATGCCCAATCTCATGGAAAGAAGAGCAAGTTAAAATGACTTTTTACTTCGATCCCTTTGTGTAACGAGTGGCTTAATACATGGTATGACGTCATATTGTCCTAGCATTATATAAGGTAATGCGAACCTGTACAATCTGGCAGTAGTCCTGAAACGCCACTCGTACATTTCTGATCCATATTGTACGGGAGTCATTTCTGACAAACAAAAACAGATGCATAAATGTAGCAATTTCTCAGGAGATTACCTGCGACTAACGTTACTTGAATAATAGAATTATTAATGTATCTCAGTTTCTCAGTTATTATGGGGCGTAAGATGAGTGTGTCTTGCGCTCTATGTTAAATCTTGAGCCGACTAGCCTCACAGTATTCAGAATAAGTTCACAGTCATCGCATATTACTAAAAATATATAAATTGTGTAAAGATGACGTAGTAGCTTAACTGCAGTAATCCTCTTCCTAACGATCAGACTAAACTAATTATTAATAATCCGTGGAATTACAAAATTTATCAAATACGAATTAATTCTTGAGACACAATATCAACGTCAATGTTGAAATATTTTTCAAACAAAATTACGGCAATCCTCATTTTTACTTCCCACTCACCAATTCTCTTTCCTAATGTTATTAGACTGAATGATTTAATTGCATTATAAATAAATTGTTTACGACGGATAATATAAGCAGCGCTTAGATGACATTGCATTTAATTATAGGACCGGAAGCTATACAATGTGTGCACAAATTTGTAAAGATGAATGTGAGTGACCGCATTAAATTTATTTTATACACCTCTTATATAACTTGAAGACACTTGTGCGATTTTATCTTGTAACACTTCATGCTCAAGTTTATCTAGATGGTTTATCTTCCAGAAAGTTTTGGGGAACAATTTTAGAACTTAACTTTTGTTCGGCACAATAAAACCAGGTTTGTGCTGACGTGCCGTTAAGCGCAATGCCCACATGCATACATTCCCCGGGGTTTCAATGCGCAAAGCCAAACAGTATCGCGATGGCAATGGGAGCGAAAAAAGCCAACTACTTATATTATTTTCATGAGGAATCCAATAGCAGTGTTTAATCCTCAGTAAGCCAATTTAGCTTTTATTTAAGAATTGCATATTTATTTAATTGACAAAATGTTAGACAAAATCTCAGATCGTGTGCCACTCACGATTGGCATTGCGATTCGCTGAGTTTTCTTAATATTCTGAAATGTTAATTTAATGAGATGGGATTTTCTAAACGAAATATATTTGAAAATTATTCTTCAAGAACCATTAGTGGCTGGAAAAATAATTCTTACTGTTGTGCTGGAAAAATAATTCTTACTGTATTGCCTATCTAAGAAATTAGTCTCTCATCTTAATTACGCCCGTCTTATTCTCTGGAAACTGCTCAGAATATATCTAACACATTCGTATCAAGGAGATCATGCGTCTATCTCAGGCATTGACTTTGTGTTTTCCTTAAATTCTGTAAATACCGGAAAGGACAAAATGCGGGGAAAGAGTATTACCTGTCATCCTATCTCTAGCAATTCGCATATTTCCTATAGCATCCTTCAAGTTCATGTACTCCTTACTTCACATCGGTGCATATATTATACATAAACATCCACATTTGTCTTTCTGTCTTTCTTTCTGTTTGTCCTGCTTGGCAAACAAGAGGTCACGAGTTGAAGTTGCGGTGGCATCCACATTTTTTAAATACTTCTTTTGTATTTTGATATTCAAACGTTCTTTAAGCTCGCTCGTTTCAACTTTTTTAAATTTTTAAACTTTTTTTATTTTTATGTTTAAACTTTCTTTTAACACTCCCGTCCGAGAAACAGCAATCTGTCTGCCCAACGAGTCTGAAACTTGCGGCAGCAAACACATTTTCTTAAAATACACTTTTGTAATTTTTGTGCTCCAATTCTCTTTTGAACTCGCTCGTCCCAACTTTATAATTTGTTTCTACCTTTTCTACTCCCGTCTTAGGGCGAGTAATTAACCTAGTGCTTACATATACACATAACAATTTCTACCGAGCGTTTAGTATCTACTATAATCATTGGATGGATTTTGTTGTCATTTTATTGTTTGCTTCGTGTCTTTGTAGTACAGAATTATAATCTGAATTTCCCGTCATTTAAACTATCTCTAAACACTGTATGGTCTACATTTATTTCAAATTGTTGTCCTCACTAATATGAATGATGTCCTCTGATGAAAGACGATATAGTATGAAGTGAAGATCACAAAGAGCCAATCGATTATTTTATCTAGCATCGGTAATAATTTGGCATGTGCATTTGTTTCCGGATATTTACCATCCCCTGTGATGAAGAGGGCAACTGGTGAGACGTCAGATCTGAAAGAATGGAGTGATAAAGTTATATTTTCCCTAAGAATACCCGAAAGTCAAATTTTGTATACAAAGTTACCCGTGGGGATGGAGCACCTGAAGTTAAAGCAATACCAACACTTAAAATTCAAATTCATAGAAGGGAACCTATGTCGCTGGCAAGACAAACATCAGACATTTTTTGTCCGCTCACATTGCCATGGGGCCGAGAGAGCTAATGGTATTATCCTTCATGCATGCTCTGTTCGCAGCTATTATTCACAACGTTTTCTCAAACACAGCTTGACCAGTTTGCCAAAGATTTTACAGATGGCATTTTACAGGTATAAAAATATAAAAGATATTTTCAAAACCCCTTCTTATCCTACAATAATTGATGATGCCAGTCACAGACAATCTTAAAATAAATTAGAGGTTGCATCACACCCATTAATATCTAGACTGGTACACATTCAGGAAACAAAAGGCAGGCAAGGAAATGTGAACACTGTTGAATATCATTTTCTCTTAATCGGTCCTTTACATATCTGCAAAATTTAATATTGACCCTTATTACTGACAGACACCAAGTGCCTATAAACCACTACAATTATGTATACACTATATGTCAACGGCTTGCCCATTTTCTCTACTGGAATATTCGACACGTTTCTCTTTGATATCAGCAACAGCTACCACTGCCTTGGTGGTTCAGCTGGAGTAGTTCCGGTAAACTTCAAGTCTGCAAGGACAGTCTAGATGGATCCCATGGGGACGGTATATGTGCCCCATTATCTGACAAGTATTCCTGCTGAAAGCCAGATGTAATTAAGACAGCCAATGGCTCTGAGAAAGTTTGGGCTAAGAACAAGGTTAAATGACAAGAGACCTATACGTCTGCGCCTTCAACAAACCAACATTCAGATCCAAACTACCTACACTCATGCCTTGCCAGAATCCCAAGTGCCGCGTACCTATGGCTAAGAGGAGACTTCAACCTGACGGATAGTGATTGGGAAAATGGGTGTTCACTTCCACAAGCAACAAAGAACGCCCAGCGGCTACAGCTACTATCATAAAGGACTCCTTCCAGGTCATTGAATCTTCATCAAATTTGTTTGATCTGTTTTCCACAAATATGAAACATTAATCAACAAAAAACGATGTCGTACCAGGAATTGCTGATCGTGAAGCAGTTTTAAACAGAGTCCAGCCTGCCACCAATTAAAGTGAAGAAAACACCTCATAAAGTTTTCCAATACAAGGAGGCATACTATGGGCAGATACGCGAAAAATGGCAAGAGGCATACATAGGCGAAACAGAGACCATTTCTGCAAGAGACAAATTAAACATTCTGAGAAGATTAAATGGTTAAATGATACATTCATTCCATCCAGAACTGTATCTGGAAATCGGACAAACAAGGCTTTGGTAGACAGATTAATTAAAGTCCAACACAGAAGACGGAACAAATTAATTGCAAGAAGAACATAACAGGAAAAGCCAGAGATAGGAAACTCTACCATGCAACAAACTTAAAATGTTTAGAATGAAAGGCCTCTTGGAGATATGTTGAACACATGATAAAAGATAGCAAATCCGATCAAGACCACCAATCCAGCAAGCAAAAAGATTTTGGAAGAACATTACGTATGTAAGGAGCGACAACTTTGGTGGAAAATTATATATTCTCATATCTGCATAAAAAATGGAATTCATATTATTATCATACATTTACCTTTGTGATTCGATTCTACAATGATTAACATTATTTCCTTTGTCCAAACTACAAACTTAGGACATATGATTTCCCTTGTGTATTATATGACATTGAGTCATTTTAATTAAACGAACTATTAGGAGCGCATACGAAAATCAAAAATATTACATAATTAAAAAGGCATTTATTTGGAACCCAATTAATTGATGCAATATATCAATCAATTATTAAACCCATCAGACGAAATTTAGATCCTGGAAATTAAAAATATGATGACGAACGCAGATTAAGAGATTTTTCTGACAACAATGGCAACCTGTTTCAAGAAACATTACTCTTGGATTTATCACTGATTAGAGCGGGGTGTGGGTGGGGGTGGGGGTATGTGTGTGTGTGTGTGTGTGTAAATATGTATAGTTTCTTTCCGTTTCTTTTATCTTAAATATAATACACCACCACACCGAAGACGTAAATTGCACACAATATATGATACAAAAGAGGTTTGCAGTCATTCATCAGAGTAAGTAGATAAGATAAACTACGTCATTGACGTGCATGAAAGAGCATACTGTTTCTAAATAAGGAGGTAATTATCACCTTATATAAAATTATAGAGGAGAAACCGGGCACAGTTAAGAGTCATTTACACAATTCAAAAAGCGACAAATCAGCTCTGAACATCGGCCAGAAAGGAATTGTTATTTAAAGAGCTGCTCTGGACATAACACAAATTATGACGTCATATAGCGAGCAAATCTAGATATAAAACAGTAACTCGTCGATCCAAATCTGGCATTATATGCCATGCCACTATGAGCTTAAGATCCGATTTAGACAGAAAACAGTAGAAGATCACACGTTTGATCGTCTATGTAACAGTGACAAAAACCATCTACGTTATGCCGACATAATAATCTCGAGCGTTCCTTTTTGGCGCATTGATTTCATCTCAGTGTTAAAAAGTTTAGACCTTCGTATACTTTAAATTAAATGCCTATCAAAACAATTATTGTGTTGCTTGATTTTCGCCAATTTTTTGAAGGACATCGATGACACGAGTGTTCAGTACTTTTTGTGATAATGATGCCGATTTCAAAGCTACCATTTCTTGTGCAATATGTTATGCATACTTGGTCAAATATTTCAAGCTGCGTGGCATGGATAAAATAGAGAATACACCTATAATAAATACTTGTGGGATACATTCAAATTGGGAATGCAATAAAAATAAAATACGTAGACGGGTGTTCCTCAGAGATATGGTTTGCCCCTTCATTTTTCTACATTTAATAGTTCAAAAAATGACACATAGTCCGCTGCACACAACAGTCACACTGATCAACGAAACATCAGTCTTATTCGAACAAGAAAAATATACATTATGCCAATCACTTTGACATCCTCTGTTTGTCATACACAAATAACTATTTTATTCATTATTCAAGTTCGATTGTCTCTTGAAATACACAAACAACCTACCGCTACAAACATTCTTAAAAATTAGTCCTAATATATATTGTGTTTATTGCACTTCATATTGTTTGAAAATATATTTTATTCAAGAAAACAAAATTAGATCACTCGAACCTAAAATCCACTGAAATACACTAGAACGTGCGAACCCCTCAACAATGTCTTGTAAAACATATAGAGAAGATTGCAAAATAAGATATCTTGGAAAGGCGATTTAAGTCAATTTTAACATGACGTTAAACAAAAGTGATTCGAGAAGAGCAAGGGCCCTAATATATATATATAGGGACAGAGAGAGACTTACAATCATGTACCATTTTTTTTTTCACTGTTTCTTAATGAATAAAGGTTCCATCAGAGGCAGAAACACTCGGTTATGCTTGTACTGTTCACCCGAACATTAAGCCATTAAACCTATGCTTCTTGGTTTGAAAACGAATACTAGTATACAAAGTGTTAAATATGTGGTATTTTAATGCAAAACTGTTATACATTTTTGAGATTTATTCCCTTATTGTGTTTTAATTCAAGGCAGAACACTTGGTAACCTCTCAAAAATTATAGATCACTAGTAAAATCGCTTTGCCCTTGATCAAACTTTGCAATATAATGAATTATGCTAAATATTGAATTAGAGAATAAATTCAAAAAACTATGTTCTGTACTTCTTTTTCTACAAAGTATTGTTTTTTGCTTTTATTATGTGAAACATTTCGATTTGCATGTATTTAATTTCATGTAAGTTGTTACTTCTAAACATGATGCTTCATTATAATTATCTCACTGGAAAATGTGCAATTTCATATTGGATGATGGTAGTTTCTTGTTTAATTTGCATCCCTTTAACACCATACCCGTGATAATTCTTATTTATACCGGGGTACCAAAAAATGAGCATTATGTTGCACCAATAAAAATCATGCGTCACTTTTAGTACATTTGAAGGACAAAAAGAAAAGTCTTGGGACTTGATTTAAGGATAAACTGCTTTACCCGAATATTTACCTGCAGTTGCTAAATCAGATAAATTTACACCCAAATTAATTTTCTTGATCCAAGTTTAGCAAGTTTCAAAATAATAACATTGATTATGATGTTGATTATTATGATACTGTAGACAACAATATGATCACAATATCATCAACGAAAACGCTAAAAAATAAATAAATAAATAATAATAATAATAATAATAATAATAATAATAATAATAATCTTTTTGCACATGTGCAGATGATCTTAATGATGATGAATGTGATGATGATAGTGGGGACATGATAACGATAAGAATAAGAAAGAGATAATTGTGTATGCAACCCAAACTAATTCGCGTCATATTGTATAGATGAAACAATTTGAAATACTTTCTTTAATTTCAAGAGCATTAATGGAATTGAAATCAGTGAAAGCTTTAATCGTTTTCAATAACGCAATAAAACTGTAAATTTACTACAAACCATCTGTAGGGTTATGCTTGCAAAATATTCAAAATTACTTTTATTCGTACTGCTACTACAAGCACTATTTATACTACAACTACTCTCAACATTTCTCGTGATCTTCACTATGAGATAATAATATAATACATGATGATCATCTTGGTTAGGTGTCATATCCTTGTTTACAAAGGAGCTGTGATAGTTTGATGTCTTCATTCAACTGGACGGACATAAGGTATTGGCTTTATGAGTTCAAGGAAGAGGCAGCATCACCAAAATAAATTATTGTACATTGTAAGACCTTTAGTTTATTAGTGAGCGATACAAACGTATGTCGGTATGTTTTCATTTGTTCGCGATCTTACTCATAGGTAATAGCTATTTCATACTGTTCAAATGGACACTTTGTAACACTTATCTTACAAACGGTATGAATTCTCACTGTACGTAGCGAAGCAGAGAAAGTAGAGAAATTAGATTAATGATGTTTCTCAAATACTTATCAAACTAATAACCAGCACAGCGACTCCGGTTCAGTAGAACACCAATTTACTCCGATAAATATGACCGAAAAACTACACATTGTTTACGAAATATTTATTTCAGTATATTGTCGTATTTTATCTAGACAGTACCATTTAGATTTACCGAAAAGAATAATCAACATGAATAAATATTTAACGTTGTGCATCATGCAAATATTCCAGAACTAAAAAATGTTCTTGCGATAATAGGCAACAGTTCTTGACATTGACAATGACATTTGCAAGACTTTTGTGGACAAATGCAAAATGACTATAAGACAAGTTTAAACACTATTACAAAAACAGTTCCGGATATAAGTCAAATGCAAATAAAGTTCGCGCAGAAAGTAAGACAGTGTGAGAAACTATTTGCTGAGCAACTTTTCAGAAATGTCCCAGAATCAAATATCACAAATCTTCCTTAGTTGAGTATTTATGACATTGCAATACCAATAATCAAGGTTTTGACAATAGCACAACAACAAATACTACCATTGTTACTACTATCATTGTTTGCACTACGCCTTCGTGTCCACCGATTATTAGAACCACCAACGTTGCCACATCTACTACGACTTCGCGTCCACCGATTACTAGTACCATCAATGTTTTGCAATCCTTTTGCAAAACGATAGAACTATCTAAGGAGACTTAATATACATGCTACGTTGCAAAATACTGCTTTGAAAGATTCCCTGACAATGCCATAGGAACTAGATGATACATGTCATCTGCACCTACAATAGCTGAGATTTTTGTTTGTGCCTGGGTGGGTTTATTTCTGCTTCTCTGTTATTTTTATTTTGTGAGGTTTATTGAACGGGAAAAGAATAAACTTTCTTGTATCTTGCATTTGCACCCTTTTGTGACAAAGCCTTTGTGACAAAGCCTTTGTTGGTGTCTATAACAGCAATCCATCAAAGATATCGTATGTATTTTAAGTACACAAGGGTTATGAAATTTGGAACTGACCTCGCCGATGCAATATCTTCAAGATCTTCCGGTTGGATCTGGTAAACAAACAGGGGCTTATACTTTTTTCCGTGTGCATTTAGTCGCCCCATCCTTTCAGAAATCTCTGTCCTGGGGCAGATTAATCATCACTTTATCTAAGACGAGCGAAATTAGTATACTTCCAAATTATTCTCTATTCCATCTAACTGAGCATATGATGAAGTAGCTTGATTCAAATACCAAATCTTGTAAGACGCAGAAAGCAAACTTTATCTCCCTTTTGTCATACTAATTCGTCCTCACGCAGAAATAGCAAAAAATCAGTGTTGGAAATATTCCAAAAGTATGTGCTCCAAAATCACCGACCTGGCTGTCAACACCCGTACCCCCATTCCCACGCCCACCCCACCCCAAAATTGTATATACTCGATATTTGCCAGTTCAAAGGTCTTCTACACATATTTTCCTCTTTCAGAGTAAATTCAACGAAATCAGGGCCTCTTATCGTAGCCATATGTCCGTGTGTACAGACGGTTCGGAAAATGGAAGCATGGTTGGAGCTGCCGTTGCACCACACAATGGCGCTTTCTCAAACCGTTTACTGGATAAGCCTCATTTACTGCAGAAACTACGGGCATACTAATAACTTTGATCTTCAATGAAAACCTAAAAAGAACCACCCCCAAATTACATCATTTTTCGAATCCCTTTCCACATAAAATGCCTTGCAAGGGCTGAATTCTGACAAACCTTTAATATTACAGAAGTGTGATTTGCTAATGCAATATGGGAAATATAATCTGTACTGTTGGCTGGTATAAAAGGTGATGAAAAGGCAAGTAAAGAATTCAAAGCTGCCCTGCTGTCACCCGTTTACGAATGTATCAATCATGGAATAAATCAGTCAATCTGACTAAGATCAGATCTCGTCAGTCCTACGTGAAGATCTGAGAGCGACCGCATAGGGGTCATGTTCTGTGACCTTTGAAGTAGCCAATGGAAATGTAGATTTCAGAATCTAAAAGTGAACCCAATCATTAAGTATACACTTGTGCTCTTCAGCCATGTTGTTCACTCTCCCTTACGCGAATATATATATGACTTCATCTGACTGATAAAATTAGCGATTATGGTAATACAATTCTCGACCAGAACATGACCTCTACGCGGTCGCTGTTAGATCCCAAGTAGGATAGTGGAGATCTGATTTAAATCAAATTGATAAAACAGCATGTTCATCAAACTTTGGAAAATATAAGGAATGAAAACTCCTCAAACTTAAGAACAATAAATCTACAATTGAACAGTGGTATCTCATATAGATCAAATCGCAGTTCTGACACACATACCTAATTTATGCATACCACCTGAAAGGTTTACCTCGACCAGAGCGGATAGAGTGCAGGTGCCCACTGACAGCAGAACAGATTATTTTTGAGTGTGTCGACTTCCACTCTCTGAGATAGAATTACATTAATTTTAGCTGCATGAAGACACTGTATGATCATATACGACCCAAGAAGGACATTAGCTCTTTGATGGAATGTGGTGTATATAATACATTTTGACCATATGTTTTTATGAGTAACTTTCATTTATTATTATTATTATTATTATTATTATTAGCAGTAGTAGTCGTAGTATCATCTTTAAAAATCTTTGTGACTGCTATTTTATATTTTTGTGTTTCATGTCTATATTTATTTTGTTAGCGTTTGTTTCTCTTTCAAATATTTGCTTAATTCTTTTTTCCATTTTTCGGACTTTACCTTCAGTTTATCACCATATAGCCACTAACATGTTAGGTGATGTTAAACACTACTATAAGATGCATACATAACCCAGGTTTTCGTCCTTAAGCGGTTCGGAGAAAAAGAAAAAGTCTTTACGCAATATATATATATATATATATATATATATATATATATATATATATATACAACAATATATATATAACTATATATATATATATATATATTGCGTGATGTACCCTTTCATCTTTATTTTCCTATTTATTCTAAACTAAACTGAAATTCTACCGTGGATTGTACAAAATTAGAACTTTTTGCTTTATCAAGGTGATAAAGCAACAATTTCTAATTTTGTACAGTCTGTGGTAGAATTGTTTATACACTTAATTAATTCTACCAGTGACTGTATATATGAAAATCAAACTTTGCAAAATATGTAAAGAACCAGTGTATGTTT
>JAECUM010049045.1:0-24306 GCA_016617855.1 Megalonaias nervosa
AAAAAAAAAAAAAAAAAAAAAAAAAAAATTATCTACCAATCTCACCTTTATACTCACACCTAAACCTCATCTCCTCTCAAAACTAATCCTTATTAACATAAAACACCTCTACCAAAGATGGCAGCCACTACATCAAGAAAGAAAGTATGTGCATAAAAAACCTAGACACTATAAGGTGGTCCGCACATCAGGACCATCAGGGCCGGCCATAACCAACTATATGATCTACAGTAGGTCTCCAAATAGTATCATATAAGGTGGTCTAACTCCAAAGACCATCAGGCCCCGCCGCACAAGGTGGCAATTAAATACTACACGTTCAAGTACGGTCCCAAAATAAGTTTAACAATCCCAGACCGTTAGGCCCTCATAAAAGCAAATAGATTCACTAGGACCGCAAATCAATAGAGCATATAAGGTGGTCTAAGCCCAGGACCATCAGGGCCAGTCACACAATGTGACAACACAAATATATACATACCAATGGCTGCCATCCGAGGTACCCCCCCCTTTTTTTTCTCACTTTAGCAAAATGCAGCACAGAGTAATTCCAAATTCTACATATCAGACCTTTCGGCTATAAATCCATCATATATTCAAAATTCGTGCAAGATCAACGACCCTGACTATATGGACCCTTCGGTATGGTTCTGCGCCGCCCTGCCGGCCCTTCTGCGCCTTTTGCTTCTGCCAAACATTCATTTAACAGCGTGCACTGCACGCATAAAAATATGCTACCCAAATCTGAGTGCGTGCCTCGAATCACACTCAGAACACTGACTGAAAAGCGACTGTAACATGAGCGCGTGATGGGTCAATTCCCACTCATCAAGCCATCCATTCAGGCAATGTGAAACACACCAGTTACCGTTTCTCCGCCTGACGGCTCATTTAGCAGCACTCATTGAGTGCATTAAAGCCTGGGTGAGGTGGCTCTGATTCCCTCTCCCAGGAATATTTAACAGCCTGCCAGGCAGGCATTAAACAGTGGCACATGTACGATATGTCCGCAAGTCACTTTAATTTCAAAGAAAGAAAAGAACAGTCTGGCTACCCAATGTTGACTAGTCAACACCTTAAAAAAAATGAATTTGTTTATCGAATTGAAAGACAGTTGGTACTGGATGGTTGATGCAGCCTACGTCGTGGAAAGACTTAAAAAAGAATGGAAATATCCAGTTACGAAAGACTTTGTGGCCAGTCAAGTCACCAACCTGAAAGTAGCCAGGGATCTGGTGCAATGTATGATAGAGGAGGAGGTGGAGAAATTAAGATGCTTCATCCATCCTAAATATGTAAGAGTAGGCACCTTGAAGGAGGCCCTTGATAACACCATCCAAGTGAGGAGCTTTTTGTAAGATATAGCCAATTTAACCGAGTGGTCTTTTGTCCAGTGGGGATTAGAGAAATTAAGGAAATCTGAAGACATGATGAGAAAAGTGATGAAAGAAGTAAAGAAAATCAAAGACACATAGACAAAAGAGAGAAAGGAGAAGGAAAACAGAAAGAGAAAAGAGTTTGACAGACTGAAGAACAACTGGATCAAGGTGCAGGAAAAATTCAGAGCAATGGGGCATCCTGACTGGATGCCAGACGAAGAAAAGAAGAAGAAGAAAGGAATTATTGGAAAAGTGAAGAATTGGTGGAAGAAGTGGAGACAGTAGAAGAAGAACCCAAAGGCCCTTTTCAGGGCCACTTTCGTATGCCTCGAAAAGATATTTATTCTTTCTTGCCTATATGTGTTATCTATGTGTTTATATATGTCTCTGTCTCTCTTGTATTTGTCCCTACCTAGAGTAGCTGCGCGTATTCAGGTCAGCCACTTGCAACATTGTTGCAAGTGTGCAACACCGTGACGTCACCCCACCTGTTCCATTCCTATTGTCGCTATGCAGGCCCACTATTTTTTGTCTCTATATCGGCCCGGGGGTTTTTTTTGTCTCCATATCCCCCCCCCCCCGTCCAGGGTGGTGGTGGTGGTGGTGGTGGTGTCTGTAATGTATTTTCCCATTGTCTCTACATCGCCCCGCGATACTACTGTCATATGTGTCGGGATAGAAATTTTCAGATATTTGAAGTCACCACCAGAAACAGTGTAATAGACGGCCTACACTGTATCAAGACGTGATAAAAAGTAAAGAACTGAACATCTATGAATCCAAACTATGCTATGAAATAGAATGGATTTATTGACGTTACAGATTACTAATTTTGTATCGGGTAAAGCGAACGGTTCTATGCATTCCACCATGTTCTCAGGCCGCAACGTGATGCACAATAATTGAAGATACAAGTTTCTTATCTTTAGTAAATTTTGCTTCATTACGGTAGAATGACTGACAATGATTTCAGTAATAGTTTAGTCCTTTTTCTCAACACGATTGGAAAAAGCTGAAGTCTTAAAATACTGGAAAGCATTTTGCTTTAGGCTTGAATCTAAACTAGGTTTTTGTTTTGTGCAGGCTTATATTAGTTCTGGTTCTGAAGCACACAAGATGTTGGCCTATACTTATTTATTGCCATCCAATATTTCTGCCAGATTCTCGAATGTCATCAGTGAGAAGTTTCTATAAAAGTACTAATATACGAAATCTGTCAATATTCAATCAGATGTGAACGTTATTCTCGTCGACCGGGTTAAGGGTGCAAGGTTAATGAACCACGCTCAAGTTGCGGCAAACACACGCGTGTGAGGGGCGCTACTGTCTGTATTCATGAAAACATTTATCGGGCTAGCACATAGAAGCTATTGGAAGAGAATGCATTGTATTGGATACAGTCTGGGGGCACATGTCGCTGGATATGCTGGAGCGAGAATCCCGGGAATTGGAAGAATTACGGGTTTGTTTCATACTGTCTGCTGAATCCTTGTTTTAATTCTACTTTTGAACGATTTCTTGGAAATGAGATTCACGAATGAAATCCATAATATGATTGATATTTTAATGAATAAATGGGTTTATTGATGTACGTAAACAATGCTTACAACATGACCCGAATATTTTCCCACCAAAGCGCTACGATTTCCTGACAATATTCCATCTTATTTTACAATTTCATTTTGATATTGCAATATAAATGCGCGCCTTGTATAACAAAATTACTTTTGCAACACTTGCACCCTCCAAGAGAGAGAATTACCATCATAAAGTGTATAGTTAAATTATGTTGTCAAAGAAATCAAGTATTTTAGTAGACGTACTATTGATTATAAACACAAATCGATAATCAATCTGAAGCCCAAAAGGTTTGGAATGGACCTATCACAAAATTAAAGATCTCATTTGTAGGCTTGTACCCTGCTGGACCGTTATTTGAGGGTACAGATTCAATGTTCGACTCGATCCGAAAGACCTCGATTTTATTGACGTCATTATACGGATGGAACAGGTAATCTGGATTTCTTTATTTGGTTACACATTATACTGACTGCATTTACGTCAGGATCCTAATTATATTAAGTGAAGTATAAAAAATGATTCTAATAGCAGTATTAGAAATGAAAATGATATCAATGGAATGGGCCTGCTCCTGATTTCTTAATTTATTCATGTGTTTCTGTAATCTTTATCATGTAGATAACGTTTTACTAGCAACCCACCCATCTCCTCAACGTTAGAAGTTTTGTTTGGTTGTGTGTTGATAAAGAAGCAGCGACATTGTTGTAGGCTAAGTAATAACTTTTCGCCTTTTACTGTTATTTATTAAACATACTCTTGGTGAGAGTATATAGAATTCGCGGCTTTTTACGAATATTACGTATATGTTAGAACTGGTAGTGAAGGGCAATAGAATATGTTGCTATACATTTGTTTCTCACTGAAGTGTGGTGAAAAGATTGCACAACACTTATTTACTTCATATTTATTCAGGTTTCATGAAAATTTAAATGAACCGCATGATTGCGCATGTAAGATCTAGTTCCCTCACAGGTATTTATTTGAAAAATATAACGTTATTTAGATACTTTTAAAATATTACGAAAAATGTATGCCATTAACACCTGTCATTGATAATTTTGACTGACTAAATTATTCAAGTACGGTGAATCATTTGTTATTTTGTTTTCAGAAATGGAGAAGAATATCGTATGCAGTCATATGAGAGCCCTGGCGCTGTTTAGAGAATCTATTAACCCCGAATGTTGGTTCCTGTCGTTGTTCTGTAATGGTTATGATGTGCCTAGTAGAGACCCCAGGTGAGACCGCTTCCTTCATACGGAATCTTATGAACCGTTTTGTAGTGAGTATCGTCAGAGAAAATAAGGTACTAAGCCTTTGTCTTTAATTTTTAACTTCTGGTATGAATTAATCATTATATTCCAAGTAAGAAGATCCCTATAATTTTTAAAGTTGAGAGCAAATTAAATGTAAGAAACATTCATTCCAGACTTTCTCGATGTTTCTTTACTCAGCTGTGTTTCTATACATGCATCCCATTGTGCATATTTGATAGTTTAAATTTCAAGCTGACTACAGTTGCAGACTTCCAGATGAAAAAGAATAAAGCTAAAAACATAAGCAAAAGAAAACATTTGGTTTCATTTGCGAACTTGCCGCTAAAACCGTTTCTCCGAATGTTTGAATTTCTATAGTATGTAAAATATATTAGTACAATATGTTATCGTTAGCATTTAATATATAATGTCGCAATTATCGCTGATACTCGAATAATTATGAACTCCTTCAAGTTGTCTCATTTTACGTGTATTAGGACTCCATGGTCATAAACTAAGTAACAGAAGAAGCGAAACCAACACGTTTTGTAATATGTAATACATAATATAATCGAAGCTATAAAATATCTAAACACAATATTAAATGCCTCTGCAGACCGACGATGCAGCAAGAACATAGGAAAAGAAAAATGTCCAGCTCAGAGTACCTATCTATACGTGTAAGGGGTGAAAACACTCTTTGCTGTTTCTCGCTACGTGACATTTTGCAAATATCCTACATTGTAAAAGAACTCACCTGACCTAACCCATCCATTGTGAAAGGACCCAATTCTTACTAGAACCCACCTGACAGATCTGTGCAGTGGAATAAACGCATGCTTGTAAATATGGCGGATATTTAAAGATCCTACGCAGTCTACAATCACTCTTAATATCTTAAAAAAGTAATCCATACCCGTGTACAAAAGTTACTTATATATAACCATTGGAATTTTCAGTCAAGCACCAAAATAGCATATAAATTATCTAACACTTAAATATTGATCTACATCTGCCGTGCTATGTGTTATGTTTTCGCCAAGTCTAGCCATTCTCCCCTTAACGAATTGTTTTCGCTTTAATTTTGCTTTGTAACAGGAATGAAACGGATTGGAATTTTGCATCAAGTGAGAACACCGAAAACAATGTATACAGATAAACAAATTTATAAAATGATGTATACGAGCTTGAAGACTCAATATCAAAGTCACCATGAAATGAAGAAAAATATACAACAAATAAACACGTAGACCCTAATAACGATTTGCCTTACAGACCATGACGATTCAACATATATAACTTGACTCCTGAATATCAAAAAATCATATTCATGAAACGATATGAAATCGCCATACTGTGAATGTAAAAAATAAATGTATACCGTTCGTATAACATATACTCTATTAGAGAAATGCTTACGGATCACATAAGCACACGATATCATAAAGATGAGCACGGTTCATGCAACCATATGTATTATAAAACTGCATACTGTTCATATAGCTATATGTCCTTATAATCAGAATCTACAATTCAGTGCATTATAGCATATTTTGGAATTCACAACCTTTGATGAACCTGTGCTGCCAAACATTATGCGGCCAAACTAACAGCTAGGTTGATACAATGTCAGTTATGCTAGTACATTAACAGCTGAGATGTAACACTGAAGGTTATACTGCTGTATTAACAGCTACGCTGCCACACTACCGGTTAAGCTACCACATTACCAGCTCTATGCTGCCACATTACAAGCCCTATGCTACTGCCAGAACTTTGCAGCCACGCTGTCCGCCCTATGCTGCCAAGACTTCTGCCCTATCTGCTATGCAGTCACGGTTCCAGCTCTATCTGCTATGCTGTCAGCACTTTCTGGTAGAAATAAGTCAATCTGGCTATCGCATTACGTTGAATAAACGTTATTAATAATAAAATATTTACATGTCATAAATCATAATCCACATACAAAAATACACTTATCATTGCAAAAAGCCATTAACATTCTACTATTAATTATCTACGTCAAAATAAAATACCTCAACAATGAACTACATTAACCGACTATTTTCCATACCCAAACATAATTTACCAGATTTTCATACATCACGAATACAAGATAAAATGGTTTAACCATACAAAGCACTTAAAGTATGACTTCTTAAAGTAAACCACTACTTACCCCTATAGCTGTATTACGTTTTCTAATACAAATATCTTCTGACAAGACCTCAGTGATTATTGTGCCTGTACATAGCAATATGCTACATATAATTACTTAAAAATGTGCAAGATCCATGGGTACAGTACGCCTGCATATCATGAAATATGAGCATCTCGCTGCGAACGACTTCCAGCGAGGTGCGTGTATTAATCAGGCACTATTAGTCAAGGTAATACAAAAAAAAAAAAAAAAAAAAAAAATACTCTAGGTAACGCTGTACGCGTCACCGAATTCAATTACACAGAATCGTTCCAAGGCATTACCAAGTTATTTTGTTACCTTATTCTGTGACATACTTCATTTGCATCTAGCAATCCTTGGACTATCGGAAGGCAAAGAACCTTATCGACATTAAAGGTTAAGGCTTGAGATCACTGAAGATAGCAAGAATTTGCACCAGTTATTTTTGCAGGTGAGTTGCCATATAGAAGGCAAAGAAATGAGTTGATTGTATTAAATGAGTTCGAATGACCAGTTATCACGATCGAAGGTCAAAATTCCATGCCACCATGACGGGAGAAGGTAATAATCTTCTCACGCCATAAACAATAAGGTGATTTTCATCAAAAGCTTAGATATATCAGTATTGATGCCAGTTGATTGCATACACATCTGAATTACAAAGGTCACCGTGATATGAAAAGCTAAATACTTGCTTAAAGTCTTGGTTTCTATCAAACATAGCTCCATGAAACTTCTCATAGCCAATGTTACCTTCATCCATAACAGTATAGACATACTTTTATAGTTTCCAGTCCCCTTGGTTAAGGAATCGGAATATATCAAGCTTAAAATCTACAACAATCGTTCAAATCCCTAAACGAATTTTCCTTCTGAAATAAAATCAAGACTGACTTGATTGAATTGATTTTGCACCGCGTAATGAGTGCATGAAGAATGACTCATAGTATAAACACGATTTATGTGTTGATGTTTTTCAGTTCACTGATGAATACAGTGGTTGCAGGTTAGAGGAATGCACCAAGGCTTCAGGAATGACAAAGGAAAACCAGCAGTCACTGTCTATTGCATGGTGCTGATTTATTTTGGAAGATTTATTAAAATAAACCCTTCTCAAATATTTTAAAACAAATATTGTTTTTGCTAAATTATTGTTAATTGTATCCTTGGACAAATATTGCTTGTAACCCTTAGAGAATTTTTCTAATACCCAACTATCGATGTTATTAAAATTACTGATAGCTACAGGAAATAAAGAAATAATTGTGTCTTAAAATGATAACATGTTAAATAAAATATGAAATTGAAAGAACAACGTAACGCTGGTAAATAAAGAATAAAACAGTACTGCGTTTTGTATGAATTATTGTTGAAAGAGCAAGAAAATGACAACAGCTAATTGTGAACATTTTCGAAAAGGATAACCAGGTAAGCTAGAATACAAGAAAGTGGGAATGCTATCACGCAACATATTAAAATGTTACCTAAAATTCGTTTCAACGAGTCAAAGAAATTTCGACGAAGATTATTCATGGTTCATCAAAGTCTTTTCATGTATTGATTGCTTGGCACAGACTTCAACGATTTACATTGTGAACGTTTGCATATAGAAATCATAAGTTTTGCAGTTTCATGTACTCCACGTGGATATAAATATGAGGAGTATTCATTTACAAGTCCACCATGGCAATCACCAATATATAGCACCTTTTCTTTTTACATCTTTAAGAATACTTCTGACTTCATAAGTACACATTCTAAAGTATTTGGCTTAGAACAAGAATATATATATATATATATATATATATATATATATATATATATATATATATATATATATATATATATATATACGAGTCTATGGTCATCTCGACCGCTCCGGTGGTTAAAGCGTCCACCTCGGATGCGGGAGGTCGTGGGTTCGATCGCATGCTGAATCATACGAAAGACATATTAAAATGGTACTAGCAGCTCCGCATTAAGAGGTTACTGTTAGGACTGCTCGGCCTGTTGTAAGGAGAATGTGGTTGGGTGGGTCATGATGCTGCATGTCAGAGGATTGATGCCCTAGTGCTAGAAATCACTAGAAACTACCATACTGCAGACGCATAGCGATATGACTAGAGTTGTTAATGCAACGTTAAAAATCCAAATCACACACACACACACACACACACACACACACACACATCCACCCACCCATCCACCAACACACCCACCCGCCCACCCACACACACACACTTACACACTATGGTCATCTGTATGGTCATACACTAAGTAACAGAAATAAGTAGAATGACAACTTAACAAATCATTAAATTGACAAATCATTAAATTAACAATGTTATACAGTGAACATTTAGGTGGAACTTACAGTATTATGAATTATGTCCAAAATAATTCTGAAACGTTTTACACAAGCCCCATCGGAAAAAAAGAATGTTCCGGAAGCATTCTAGATCCTTGAATGTACTGATCTACCGACAGTACCGACGTATCAAAATGGCATTGTTCACAACTCCTCATTTAACCAATTCACCTTAGTTCCAGAATATTGCTTTAGTTCATTGAACACTTTGTAAATCTAATGAATAATCCAAACAAATGTCTACTCTCAAATTATATCTAAAGACAACATTAAATATGTCTGAGACTGATACTAATACAAGAACCGTCTGACCTGCACAACGAATCTGCAAGAAATTGCACGCTCGAATGATATGGATCCATCGAAAGGCAACACATGAAGATAGTAATAGTCAAGATGAGCAAACTCAAAACAACATTCCTACATTGCATTACGAAATATTTATTGCGCTAAAACAATTTTTGTTTAAAGGATTAGATCAGCGTCAATTATACAAATATTATTGAAGAGAATGAGAAGATATATTGGTCGTTTGAATGAGATGATCCAAAATAAAGACGAGAGAATTAAACGACTCGAATCGAGCATTGACAAGGCAATGAAGTCTTAGCTGCGTTTGGAGGCAGTACTGCATGCAACGACAGGAGTAATAATAGAGTCAAGCAATCGTAATCGAAAAGATACAAGCCGGATGTACACATATCTTGGAATTAATTTTCAGCTTGCAAACTTTATACAGCTGTCTTGCTCGCATGTAAAGATGACCAGTTTTTCTGGCCTACCTATCAGTATAGCAAGTGGACCAAATACAACGACTTAATCTGTACTAGATAATCAACATCAAGAGTGTAGCCGGAAACTTGCATCAGATCAACAGGATTATAGAAATACTGGCGTAACTAACCTCAAGCATCCAACAGTAGAGAATCATAATTCAGAAGTACTGCAATCTCCGGTAGCAAAGAACATGTTCACAACAACAAAGATTATAGTACGGGCAGGAAAAGACAAAACAGATGCAAAGAAGACAGATGAGAAAGAAAATACAATAAATCATTGCCAGCTATCAACTATAGGAATACCCTTGGCAACACATCTTACATGAAACGTACGAATAATGTATACAAACCAATCCAGGTGTGACGCAATGACATAACACTTAGTGGAGTGAAGAGCACCATAAGAATTTTCTGTTGTTATCATTAATTAAGGCAGACTATGGCCCAGAGGAGGTAAATCACGTAATATACAGACATGCTTACAATCGAGAAGTGAAAATTGCAAACATTCGAAGTGTTCAAATAACAGAGGAGAAATTTAAACCATTCGTGTTTCTGTTCGGGAAACGATACTTGGCAGAATTTTACGAGTGAGTAAAATCAGCAAATTTGACTGAAAATGCGAATCTCTACAGAAGTTTGGAGACGAAAGATAGGCTGTTTCATAGAATCGGACAAGAGGAAAGTGAGAGTGCATGGTTTGAAAGTTTCTGGGAGTCACTTAAGTTGCATCTTGTCAGCATTCGGTCTTCTCATAATTTCGGGTGTAAATGAACATTGATCAAATACTGATATTTGGTACAAACAGACTTGAAAGTGGTACTAAGCCAAGACCATTAATAGTTAAATTTGTTGACATTAAAGATAAACAAAATGTGTAGTCAACTCTTCAGAAAAAGCAGGAAGGGAAAGGTACAACCGTTCCAAATCCCCACCCTGTCATCGAAGACAACACCTAGAAAGTGAGAGACGATAGGACGGTGTTCGTACAAGTCATGATAAACGCCACAAGCGACAACCGATTTCACGATATTTCATTTAGTAAACTTTTTAATAACGAAAAATCGTTCCTTTACAACAAATCAACAAGTGAACTGTAAGCCATTCGAAAACTCAACGAAACTCTGGCGGAAAAATACAATAGAATGTATGCAGATCTGAACAAGCACATCTGGTGCACATGACAATGTTCGCCGCAACTCACGCAATGACAGCGGAAAGCCCACGGCCGAGGAAGATATTAAGCCATTAGCTGAAACGCCACACCAGACCAATATATACATATGAATGCGGACTCGGCCCTTTCACGTAACATGCGAGAACAACAGTACGTGTATGTATTTGAACATTGAAGACTTGTTTAAATCTAAACCTGACTCTAACTTTCATTCGTTTTTCACAAGAAGTGACAACTGCGCGTTTTGTGAAACTGGGGGCAAGTGAGAATGTCTATTCGACGGTTTTGCTGAAGAATAGTTTATCTTTCATAATATTAGGAAGAAACAGAGACGTTCGAGAGATACTCAAAAGTGTGAATGTATTTCTGAAATCAAAATTAGTAGATGAAAATATTTTGAAAAGAATTTACTTAGAACTAAAGGAACATGTCTCTCTACCTTTTATATGAAACCATTTAGATTTAGATAAAGATTTGATACTTTGTTTTGCATATGTAGCTCCACAAAGGTGTCCGATATATGGCTCGATTGACATTGAGGAAAATGGGGTCGAATTATTTGAAGAAAGAGGTTTTTTTTTTAAAGAACATATAAATTTCTTTTCTGATGCGTTTCTCTTCTTGGGTGGGGACCTCAACAGAAGAACTAGTAACTTAATGATTTTTTAAGAAAAATATACCGCTAATTTATTTTTTAGTCGAAAATGCTTTCAATGAACCATATGAGTTTGATGTGGAAATAAAATTAAAAGCATCTGTTGGTAATGCATTCGACATCTCACTTGCAGATGTATAAAAATATACTCTATACAGATCCTAAATGGTAGAATGTACCAAGATCGAGAGGGACATTTCACATATATTGCTAATGATAAGGCAAGCGTAGTTGACTATGTGATTGTTTTAACCGTCCTCTTTATTGCTCAGACTTCGAAATTGGCTCTATGAGGGAATCTGTACACTTCATATCATATGTGAGTTCACTTTCCCACTTGCCAACATTAGAAACATGCACACAGCAGATGAAGATATACTGGTTAAAATTTCACTTGTGCAGACGGAATGAAAGAAAGACTAACGAATTTATTAATTCATTCCAACGTGAACTTTCTGAATTTCGATATAATTTTAACCATTCTTTATCCCGTGGGATCGAAGAAGCTTTTCAATGTATCAGTGATATATATCACAAGTCAGCCCGGTGTATGTTGTTACAGTGTAACAATGATAAGAAAACATAATCTTTTAGTGGGATAAACAATATGATCTCTTAAAAAGGCAAAACACATTTTCTCCCCATAACTTTAGATTTAATAGTTCCATTTAAATAGATTAAAAATGTGATTCGCATGAAAATAAAGAATTTTAAATATAAAAAGAAAAAAGGAATTTATAGTATTAAGGTCAGATGTCTCAAAGTTGTGGAAGCTGCTGAAACAAACACGTGCTCGCCAACCATGCAGTAACAGCATGATCTTGTCTCATCATTGATATAAGTTCTTCAGATCGTTACTGTATCCTAATGACTCAAAAATTAATCACAGTTGTAAGTTTATGACTGAAACCTTAATGATATTTTTGAAACTCCTATCTCTGAAGCTGAAGTTCTCAAAAGTATCCGAACCCTGAAATCAGAAAAGTCTTGTGGACCGGGTGGAATAATGCCGAAATGATTAAAAACGTCTCCAAATATATTTCCTTATTTAGTAATTTTATTTAACGTAGTGTTTGACACCGGGCACTTCCCTAAACAATGAGACCAAAGCATTATCTTCCCATTACACATAAAGACTCCTTAGATGATCCAGCAAGTACAGGGGTATCTCTCTAATTAATATCTTGAATTAAAATGGTACCAGCATTTTAAACCAACGCCGCATTCAGTGGTGCCAAGCTAATATCAAAATTGAAGAAGCTCAGACTGAAGTCAGCAAGAGCTACTCAGCAAAAGATAGTATTGTTTTCGCTTCAAGCGATGGTTCAGAAATATTTGAGTGAAAAGGTCCTTTTTATTTTCTTTTTGTAAAATTATCCAAGGCTTTTGTATCTATTGATCACGAAAATTACTGACTTGCCTATTCAACAAAGGTATCGGTGGAAAGCTGTTTAAAGTTCTAGAATCGATGTACAAAAATACATTTTGATATGTACAGAAGAAATGGCAATAAACAATATTCTTCTCCTGTAATATTGGCACTAGACAAGACTGCATATTAAGCCATCTCTTTTCAATCTATTTATAAATGATTTAGTATCAGACCACCGACAAAACTGTCATAACGGTATCTTTATTACACAAAAAATATCTGACCTATTTGCGCTGTTGTATACCGAATGACATAGCAAACCGTGCTGATACAGTCGGTTCATTACAAAGGCAATATAATATTGTAGAGAAATTTTGTAAAAACAATAGAATATGTGTGTTAATTTAAGTGAAACGAAAATTATTATATTCAGAAAAGATCAATATCTGAGGATGAACGAAAAGTTATATTATTAGGGTAAACAAATCCAAATAATGTCTGGATATAAATACATGGGGTTATATTTCACCCACAAACTTATATGCACGAAAGCAAAGCAAGAACTCACAATTCAAGCAAACAAGTCTCTACATACAGTAATTATTATTCAAAATAAGTTAGGCAAGTTTTCCGTGACAGAAGCTTTCAAACCTTTTGATGTTATGATCAAACCTGTTTTAACCTTTGCCGCTGAAATTTATTGATATTCATATACAATTTCAAAGGTACATAGTAGGTTCTGCATTACATTTGTAAACCATCCGATATATACATACTTCCATTTACCACGAGGAGAATGTGAAAAACTACCTCAATATTGTAATTATTATTTGTAAATGTATTAAGTATTAAATTAGGTTGATTAAAATAGATGATAACCGATATCCAAGACAATGTTACATTATGCTGAAAAAATGGACGAGTCTGGTAAAGTCACGTGGGTTTCGAAAGTTAAAGACATACTATTCAGATATGGTTTTGGCTGTACTTGATTTGCACAGGATATAAGAGATGAAAAAATGTGTTGAATTTTAGACGTCTTAAAGACAGATTAATTCAGGATTGGAATTCGGCCTTAAATAAATCACACAAACCATATCACTATAGCAAATTGTATGATACTTTTTCTTTTCAGTATTACACAACTATTAATTTACCTACTCATCTTCAAAATGCAGACTCGGTCGTTCCGCTCATAACTAAGTTATAGAGGAAAGACGACATAATGGCATTTCCCCAAATCCAGGTATATGTAATTTATGTGATAATAGACATATAAAATGAATTTCACTTTGTTTTACAATATCCTTTGTGTACAGATCTTAGAAAAAGATTCATATGAGAATTTTTAGCAAAAAGCACCCATGTGAAGAAACCATCTATTCTCTGATGAAGTCAACGAACCACGTCATAAAATCTCAACTTGTCTTTTTAGCATTCTACCGACGAGATGAAATGTACAGGTAACTATAGTATTACTTTAGTTTAATTCTTTTTTCTCTACCCATATGGAAGATCACAACTAAATAGTTATGTAATTGTAGTCTGTTTCATCTTCTACATATTTCTATTTTTTATTGTAATTTTTACTTTATAAAATTTGTAATGTTTTGAAATCTGAGTCATTGCTGGTTATGATATGGAACAGTAGGCCTACCCAGGTGGATTTGCTACCCACAGCTAAAAATTGTAGCAGGGTACTATTTCCATCAAGAATACTAGCAGTTGTATTTATCTAGTCGAGGTGGATATAGGCCCGTTGTACGTTGATAAACGCAGAATAAATGGGCGGTTCGTATATGCGGGTCTGTGGCTGTTAGAGATCAATCGCGCTGATTATGTCTATGTATGTGATCGTGGTGCTGACCCGCCCGGTTGCCTCGTTGTGGTCCCCAGCCATGTCAGTTTGTATTACTTTCTCAGCGGATGTTAGCATAACAATCCAGAATGTTGATGAGTTTTATCCCTTAGTTTCCCAAAACTAGATGTCTCACATAAAATACATTCTTACAAAGCTCAGCCGAAAAGTTTAAAATCCAGGCCTGTATGTAATAATAAGGAGGGACACACTTGTACATGAGGTACTATCTCATGTTCTAGAGTCACATGCCCAACTAGTGTTTTAGTCAATACAATTTACATTGCCAAGGCCGTCACTTGTGCGAGCACTAGAGTGAATAGATGGCATTGCCACATATATTCCGCTTTACTAGCAATGGGAAATATTGCGTCTGGTTCGTCGTTAGCGATGCAGGGATACTACAGATACGCCAACTGTTACTCAACCTTGACGTATGCATCATGATCAAATACTGCCACATCAAGTCAGAAGAGGGTCATACCAGCTTCAGTTTAGGAAATGCGTATGATGGAAGGAAGTTCTTGCTCAAATAAATTTTGCAGCATGCTATGCAACTATTGGTTACCAGCGCTGGTGCGAAGCTTCTAATGCTTTCATATCTATTGTCGGGTGACAGAGATTTTCAATAAGGTAAGGTGCTCCATTCCCAGCAAAGCAGGATGGGATGCGTTCGAAAATGGTATTGACATGAAAGAATATGCGGCTAACCATACGATCTATCTCTTGAACAAAGAGGAGAAAAGGCGGATCAAGTAATACATAAACAAATTTCTGGGCATGATGTACAATCAGTGACATTACCGATGCGTGGTTTGGGGTGGGGCAGTCCAAGAAGCTGGCCCCTGGTGTATGGGAGTGCCAGACTCAAACATATTTGAAACCGACCATTATATGTTTAGCAGCCGGTAGACAAAAAACTGATAGCATATTTCGAGCAGGATGAGGACTGAGCGACTGAAACGGGGCCGTGTACTTCTTGCTGAACAATGTGCAAGGCATGACCCACCATGCGATGATGCATCTCAAAGACAGCGTGTAGAGTATATTTGGGGGGAGAATGATTCGCATTTCAGACGTTTACCTTAATCACCGGATCGCCAGAACAATCTCACAAAGACCAAAACATAATTAACTTACTTTGTCTGGCAAAGCAGTTCTTTTATGCGGTTGTACGCCAGGCAGGTAAGTAGTAATAGGGGTTACCGTAGCGTCAATGGGAATTAGCATTACAGACCCCCCTGGGCCTGTATAGCGTCAAGAAATAAAGGCACACCCTGGGCCTGTATAGCGTCAATGGAAAATTGGGTAGAGTGACTAGCACACCCTGGGCCTGTATAGCGTCAATGAAAATTTTTGTAGAGCGGCGACTAGGAGACTGGGGGTTTGTATAGCGATAAGCGACAGGTGGCATGACGTCACACTGGTAACAATGTAGCAAAAAAAAGAGAAGTACTGTGACGTCAGGCTACCTGAGAGAGGGCTATAGACAAACACGAATCAAGAGCGTTCGTGTTTTTTAGTAGAGAAAGGGTTTTATATATATATTCGTTTAGGGTGGAGATAAAATGAAAATTAAGATCTTTTCGAGGCATTGGAAGTGGCCCTGAAAAGGGCCTTTGGGTTCTTCTTCTTCTTTTATCTTCTCCAGTTCTTCCACCAGTTCCTGACTTTTTGAATAATTCCTTTCTTCTTTTCTTTTTCTGGCATCCAGTCAGGATGACCCATAGCTCTAAATTTCTCTTGCACTTTTATCCAATTGTTTAATTTCTCAAAGTCTTCTTTCTTCTTTCTGTTTTCCTTCTCCTTTTTCTCTTTTGTCCAGTTCTCTTCTTTTCTCCAGGTTTCTTTGATTTTCTTCACCTCTTCCTCCAGTACTTTTCTCATCAGGTCTTCAGCTTTTTTTAAAGAGTCTAAGCCCAAGTTTTTGACAAAAGACCACTCGGTGAAATTGAATATGTCTTGTAGAAAGGAGCTCACTTGTATGACATGATCAAGAGCCTGTTTCAAGGAGCCTACTCTCACATATTTAGGTTGAATGAAACCTCTAATCTTCTCCACTTGCTCCTCTGTCATACCTGCTACTAGATCCTTGGCTAGTTTTATGCTGGTGACTTGAGTGGTTAAAAAGTCTTTCGTAACTTGATAGCTACATTCCTTTTCAATCCTTTCAACCACGTAGACTCCATCCATTATCCAATAATAAATGTCTTTTAATCTGTTGAACAGGTCCATGTTGCTGCTCATTTTTTTATTCTGTGTAGAATGGCGCGAATGACGAGCGCTCTGCTCTATATCCGTGGAGCACGGACGTGAACGAAAACATCCCTTACACTCACTTCACATACAATTTACTATCCACACCAATGAACGAGCAAGCATAAAACACATATTATATACTATCCACACCAACGAACGAGCAAGCATAAAACACACAATATACTATCCTCACTAACGAACGAGCAAGCATAAAACACACAAATATACTATCCTCACCAACGAACGAGCAAGCATAAAACACACAAACATACCATCCTCACAATCGGGATGAGAAAAAAAATATTATATACTATCCACACCAATGAACGAGCAAGCATAAAACACATATTATATACTATCCACACCAACGAACGAGCAAGCATAAAACACACAATATACTATCCTCACTAACGAACGAGCAAGCATAAAACATACAATATACTATCCACACCAACGAACGAGCAAACATAAAACACACATTATACTATCACACCAACGAAGGAAGAGAAGAAAAACACACACCCATATACTATTCACACCAACGAACGCGCATGCAAACACACACACACACACACACATCAGTAAAGAGTGAGTGTTTATAGTCACACTACACTACATTCACACGAATTGGCAAATTGAATAGGTTCTCTTTTCTAGAGATCTGGTTAGCCCTGAAAAGGGCTGTTTTTTAGAACTGCAAATGCACCTGGTTAATGATGACATCTCCCAGGGCGGGCACCACACACGCATCGCCGGCTCCAGTCCTGCTCCCAATTGATGCGTGTGGTTGGGAGCGCAGAGGGAGGTTGATTGGCTTCACTATCCCACTCCTCAGTTTGAGGGATAGTGAATACTTGTTCCCTTCTTCTTCTATTCAGCACCCTGGGATGCTGACGCCGAGGCTCCCACTCTTGCCTCTGTCTTTCCAATTCCTCCTCCCAGTTTTCTGTCTGGAGGACAGCGACGCTTGGTACAGGTTGTGGCTGTGGCTGTGGTTGTGGATGTGGTTGTGCAGGTGTCCTCACCTCAGGTTTGTCCTCACACTGAGGTCTCATGAAGAGGTGAGGCAGGATCCCTCTTTTCTTTTCTTTCTCTTCTTCCTTCTTCTTTTTGCTCTCTTCTTCTTTTAACCTGGCTTCCTCCTGTGCCGCCTCCATAGCCAGCTCATCCAGGAGACGCCTGGCATGCTCCAGGTGCATCTGGAGTTCTAGTAGTTTTGTTAGTCTACTCATTTTGTTGCAGCTGCTACGTCAACGTGGGTAACCAGACTGACGATCGCATCAATTTATATACTTGAAGCACGGACGTGAAGGTAAACATTCCCTAGCACTCAAATTTACCATCACATGTAACGCGCGGACTTAAAAGAAACACTCACGTTGACTTTTTTACTTTTTACTTACAAACACAGACAGACACGATTGGACAAGACATAGAAAACAAAGGGTGATTTTTTTAAACATACAAACACACAAATATTTTGTTTTACTGACAAAAGAAACGAAGTGCTTATAGACACACTTCTATTTTCTAATTACAAATTTTGGCAAATTGAATGAGTATGTCTTTTCGAGAGTATTGGGTAGCCCTGAAAAGGGCTGTTTTTTTGTGTTCACGGAAGTAATGGCAATCTTTTTTTACTGTCTAAGATTGCGTCCCCGTCTGGCAGTAGGCTTTCCTATTGGATACGGTCTGCTTCTGCGAAAAGAGAAAGAGAATTCTTTGGTGTCTACTCGACAGTCCACAAAACCTCTGTCTGGTTCTTGCTGCTGCTGCTGCTGCTGTTGCTGCTGTTGTTCTTCTCTCTGCTTCTTCTGAAGTCTGTATTTCTCAGTCCATTCTTCTTGTTCTTTTTTAATTTCCTCTCTAAACATCTCTTCTATCAGACCTTGGACTGTGGAGAGCATCCTAACATTCTCTATTTCTTCAGGCTTCGGTATCAGGTTTAGCCTGACACGATGTAAATTGACGTAAGCTTCGTTCAGCTGGGCTAGTCTGGAAGGCATCTTCATAGGTTGACGAGTCAACAGTGAATGGTCAGACTGGAGACCCACCCGCTTTATATGGTTCAAACGCGGACGCGATAGAAAACATCCCTACTTGGTTTTAGTGTCGGAACGCTATGATAGCGAATGTCATGATGAGGGATAGAAAGAAGTCAAAGAGCATATATTCACAGTGTTTTTTTTTAAAACAAACGACAGACACATTTTTTTTAAAACACAACATTTTTTATTCAAGTAACAAGTAACAAGTCATAAGTCACAAGTAACAAGTAACATCAAACAAATTATTTTTGACAAGGTTGACAACGTTGTGAAATCATGTGAGATTTCCATTGATGGAAGTCATGAGGCCATTGATGTACACTACGTTTCCTAGCTAAAGACAAAAGATAACTATAATGGTCACAAAACCATCGATCTATTTTCTCATCGTTTCTAGAAGAGTGACGATCAAAATAAGTCACTAAATGTTCTAAAGGATATCCAAGACTGCGTTGATGAAGAAAATATACACAATATTGTCCACACACCATGGAATCTCTGCCTTGTAATTTCACATTATTGTATCGTGTCGTCTGGGCATTTCTTCTCATAAAGTCAATGATATCGTCTTCCAAAGGGGGTAATCCATACGAATCAAAATATTCCACACAATTCTCTTGAGGGAAGTAGACGGCAACCCAGTGAGTGCCTGGAAGATGACTTTCGTCCGTGTTGATGACATAAGCTTGATGGTCTTGAGGTTTGCGATGAGGTAGTTCATCTTTAGCGCACACGACAGGATTCCAAGAAGCAGTATACGAACTATTGTTCAAAAGGTAATAAAGTTCCCAGGTATCCATTTTCTGTTGTGTTGTTTTTGTTTTTTTTCACAGGTAATGATAAGTCATCAATTCAATTCTGACTTTTTGTTTGAAACGATCTGTCAAGTATCCGTTTCTTTGCCTTGTCTCCGCACTCTGGGCTAAGAGAGCTTCGATGCGATAGATCTCTAGAGTAGTCAGTGGAGGACAGGAATGATCACGCAAGCCTTTATACCACTCATGCAACACGGTTTCTTCTGAGATGAGACTCCAAGCGTCGTCCAGATACTCGTCCAATTTTTCTTCTTGACTCATCATCATACATTTATCGTGTTGAATTTGACTGGGATGATCGTTTTGACATCCGTAACAATATTTCTTGGACAATTCCGTAATTGTATTCGCTAGGTGTTTAGCAAAACAGGACACTAAATGTTGTTCTTGTTCTGGCCATCTGGACTTGACGACTACCTCGTCCTCTTTGACTTCGTCTTGGGGTTCTGTTTTCACGCTATCCTCCCATTCCATGTCCAAAGATTCTCCACTGTTTAAAGAGGGATAGGAGTCTTCCATTGTGTCTAATAGTCTAGAATGACTTCTCTCAAACTGTTGATTTCTATGGTATTATCGAATTCAGCATACAGGATGACGTTGACCGTCTCAGTGAGAGCTTCTGCAAACTGAAGTTCCACACGCAGTTGACCGGATTTTATAGGGTGGAAATGTCCCTCGTCGCTGCCTTGGTCTGGAGTGAAATCAAAGGCCCACAAAGTGTAACCTCCGACATAATCTTCGTACGAAATACCGTGACTGGTGTTGGTTCCTAGTTGCCCCGTAGCTTCGTACAGGGACAAGTACGATCTCAAGTAATTCTTCTGGGCAAAGTTAGGTTCGAAGGGTCTGGTACACAAAGTCTTGCCATCGCGACTGACTTCAATTTTGGACACTCTGTAGTGCTTAAACTGGAAAGGATTTTGATCGTGGGCTCCGTTGAAGGCTGCATTACTGACGATACCAACGATTAAACGTTTGGGTAACTGTCCTTGGAACAGATGATCTTCGATCTTGGATCGGAGTCCAGCAGCAATGGTGAATGTTTTCACTTCGACACGTCGTATCGGATATTTGGCGGTCGATCTGCTCAATGTTTGACTGATGTCGTTTCCCGCTTTAGGTAACACTTCTACACGTCGCACGTAAAGTCTGGCTTCTTGGATGATGGTTTTGTACTCGTTGGCTTGAGCCATCAAATGGAAAGCGACACTGCTGCGATTGAGTCTCAGGCGAATATCCACTCCGTTCAGCAAATACTTCTCTTGCAACCACATGTCCAAATGCAAACGATCCATCAGTTCTAAACTACGACCTTGCAGGATTTTCCTTCGACGATCGTTAAAACCCACATTGTGAGGATCGTCATCGGCTGTCAGGGCTCTGTCGTTAAACGTGTTCTCACCTGCGGTGTCAGGTTTCCATACCACGCAAGCATCCAGATGAGTGTTCTTGACCTCTTTTCCGTACGTCAAGAGATTTTCTAGGTACGCTCGGTAAGGGTAAGTATCCGTGCTACTGCTGATCAGTTTGTTATTCAAGTACAAATCCACTTCGCTGAACAAGGAATGCATGAAATTGTTGACGGGAGCTACTGCGGCATCGGCTCCCGGATTGGTGTTGTCGGTTTTGATCACTTTCAGCTTTAGATACAAGTAACTATTATTCAGATCGATGTAATCTTCGGGCTGTCCTTTGATTTCAAACTCGATGGGAGCGAATCCACCAAAGAGGAGACGGGATGAAATTCGACCCATTGGGATTCTTGCATCGTCATCATGGTGGGTGGCATGGCAAACAGATCCAGTTCCGACTTGGAACAAGCACAAGACTCTCGGTGCATCATTTTCCTTTTTTTAATAATCAAAAACGTCTAACTCTCGGACGGTTTTTCTTTTCTTTGTCTTTCTAGCTCTAGGGGCGTGAAGTCCTCTGAAAGGGTGTTTTCGTCGTCTTTTTCTGCCTTGTCCTTGCTGTGGCCTCAGGGAAGCAGGAATGCCTAACTCAGCATTGCCCAGGGCATTTATAGGAGTTTCTCGCCGACCCAAAAGGTCTTTGCCCGTTTGAAGCAAAACATTTTTGCCTGCTCTCAAGAAAGCTTCTTTGGGGCTTTGTTTGTCAATGATGACATTTTGGAGAAATTCTTTACCTTGCGTCAACGCGGCATCTTTTAAGGCGTGCAATCCTCGTGTCACCATCGGTTTCAAAATGGGAACCACTGTACGAAAGGCCGATTTGAGCATATCACCTAAACCATGTCCTCGCTGTCGAGCAACTCCTTGGTACACAGGATACATGACTGACAAAAAGTTAGAGTAATCGTTTTCGAAAATGGAGTTTCACTGTGACTTTCCCTTTGGTGAATGGAATATTTTGTCCCAGATCTCCTTTTATAGTAATGTTGACAGTGTCGAAATACGGCTTACTGACGGACAAATAGTGAGGATTTACAAATTCACGGTGAACGTGATAGGTGTTTCCACCTTCCTCGTCAGCCTTCGTGGCAGAATCCACTTTGAAAGGAATGACACGCAGTAACGGTACGGAGGTGTGTCCCACTACGTTGTACTCCACCACATCGGAGTACAAAAAAATCAAATTCAGTCCTAGGTTCATTTCTACAGGGAATCGAAAATATTTCGCAAAATCCACGTTACTGGTCACGGCTGGTATTTCGTTTGCAATCTTGATTAACTTAGGGTCTCCACCCAAAATGTGATACAATTCAGGACAAAATGTAATGGCCAATATTTTGTCCTCAGAAAATTTCATCAGTAGGCGACGAGATATTTTGTGGTACTCGATTGTGACACTTTTTTTGGCTTTCTCCAAAGCTTTACTAAACATGAAATTGAACCTCTCAGCTATGGTGTTCACCAAATGTTGACCACTAAAATAATAACCTGCAGGAATTTTCAACAGATAAGTGGTTCGTTTAGTTATGGGGTTTGGTGTTTTGATAAAGTCAGCTACACCACCAGCAGTAGCGCGTTCATCCATGACTTGTTGCACTTGATCGTCCCAAACTTCTATCGTCAAAGTGTTTTGATTTTCGACGATGTTTTTGATTTGTGTAGGGTGAATAATTTCTACCAAAGCCACTTCCCAATGGGCTTCGTGATCCAATCGGATGGCCTGAGGTAATTTGGCCGAGAAACAGCACAAAGTGTTATTGGGAAACACCTCCATGGAACTGTCACTGGGTAACGTTAAGTAAAATTGGTTGTTCATAATTCCACAGTTCTAGTATCCGAGGAGTCACTGGAAGTTAGAGGAGTGTCTAAAAGAGGATGGTTAGGGTGACTGTTGGAACTGACGTTGGACACAAGACTCCCGTTGTTGTTGTTTCCGTTAGAGGAATATTTCAGAGACGGATTGGGAAGAAGGTAACCAATGCAACTGCTGAGTAAAATGGTCCACAATTGTTTATCTCCTTGTTGCAAACTCAAATTGGCAATGGCAGCACCGATGACACAATACACCACAAAGATTTGGCAGAAAAAGACGATTTGAGTTTTAGGCACACGTTCTCCACACCACACCCACAAGGGTTGTTTTTGTAGATCTTGCAGAGAAGAACTGGGGAAGGAGTGGTCACTGCAGCAGCTGAGACTGTGTTGAAGGGCATGATGGTCACTTCTTTTTATAGTCGATGAGTTGCGAAGCGTCGATCCAAGAGTCAAAACTGGGAGGATATCCTTTCCAACGTACTTTGACTTCTTTGACACGTTTCTTTCCTACTTTACGAGTTCTTCGATCGAGAATGCTTTCGATCTCGTACACGTCGTCTTCTTTTTTTGGTCACACGTTGTAACTCGGGTAAGTAAAACGTTCCTTTTAACACTTCCCCGTTCATGTCTTCTAATTTATAGACGGGAGGATAACGACCATGCACACGTTCAGTGACACGAAACAATTCGGTGGTCCAATTGGGTAAGTAACCTTTGTCGAAAGTGCATTTGGTTTTGCCAATGCGTACCCAATCTCCCGAGGCCAACACTCCACCTTTCTTGGGGACAGGCACTGTCGTGGACAGTCCAAACAGGCGCTCGAAGACGGTCACTTCGTTATCAGGAGTCACTTCTTGGGGGGCACGTCCAATGCTCCGATGGTAAGATTGGTTGTACGATTGAACGAGGTGTGGCAAGACGTCAATGTACTTGAGAGTGTGTTGATGCGTAAAATATTTCCACATGCGTTCTTTCAAGGTGCGTTGAAAACGTTCCACGATGCTGGCTTTGGTTTAGGGATTCTCGGTGGTAAAAAAATGAATGTCACGTTTCTTCAATTCTTTTTGGAAAGCTTGGTTTAGAAATTCGGTGCCTTTGTCCGTTTGCCATCGAAGAGGGTGACGACCACTTTGTTTCAACACCAGTTTGAGGGCTCGCACTAACTCACTGCTCGATTTGGAAGTCAATGGTACGAACCAAGCAAATTTGGAAAAGACGTCGATGACACAAAACAAATATTTGTGGCCACGATTGTAGGTGGCTAAATGAGAGACATCGGCTAAATCGGCTTGCCATTGGTGATCGATACCCTCCACTTGGGTGCGACTTCTGGAAAATTTTCGTCGAATG
>JAECUM010049047.1:0-13662 GCA_016617855.1 Megalonaias nervosa
ATATACACACATACATACATACATACATACATACATACATACATACATTGTTAATGGTGCAATATACAATAGTTTCTGGATGTTTCGAGCTGAACAAACTCTTCGTCAGCGGAAGAAGAAATTCAGATCCACAAAACAAACACTCAACACAAAAGCCAAGATAAATTCTTTATTCTATGTTTCAGTGATGGGGAAAGAGATAAGCAAAGGAAAGAAAAGAGAAAACAATGAATAAATAACTCATAAACGGTCTTCGAACGGGTAAACTACGTATATTTTGTATATTGCCATTAGCCCAACAAAGTTGTATACAAAAAAGAAGGGATTGCCGTGCATATCACGTAGAGAACTAAATGCTTTTAAAAATTCCAAAGAACGGACATCAAGCGTGCCGAAAAAATAATGCCATCTACAAAATGTACAGCAGAAATTATGTCATGGAAAGTTATGTATGACGGTACAAAGAAAATATGTCAAGGGCATGGTGCAAAGGGTTTAAAGAAATAATAATAATAATAATAATAATAATAATAATAATAATAATAATAATCCATGTAACGAGTTAACAGAATTGGTACTGCTTAAATAACATCGCAAATATTGCGTATGTCTTTTTAACTAATGACCGTAGTTTTGATAAGACTGCATTAGGAAGGTTTCACATTTTCTTTTTGGCCGAACTACCCATGAGTTTTCAATTGTAGCATACAGTATCGTTCCTTACGTGTGATTTCTATATCGATCCATCACAGGTTAGATCGATCGGTAGCATCTTGAGGGACTCGACTGAATGCCCAGTCGAGTTGTAGTGGTTGGCGAGTTTCACGTTGACTTTGTTCGGAATGTGGCTCTTGTGGTTATTCGTTTGTTTTCTGAAAACAATGGTTTCGCCAACATATTGAGTGGCACAGATCTTGCATGTTAGAAGATAGATTACATTTTTGGTTCGACATCCTAATTTCTTATTCATACTGAAGCTAATTCCTGTCTTCAAACTTCTGAACGATTTGGTCTCGGGTATTTGTTTGCAAATTAGGCAACATTTGTCTTTGCAGCAATATGTGTTTGAATCTCTGGTCTTGTTTCAAGTTACATTGGAACGTATCAGATGGTCTTTCAGATTTTAGGTCTGCCTTACCCAACCATAGAAAGGTCTTGAAATATGCCCTTCAGACGTTCCTGTGTTTTAGCAAGATAACAATGCATCCGAACGATATGTTGTAAATCTGGTTAATCTGGGCGAACTGTAACCACGAAGGGTACGAGTTTGTTGGTTTTCTTGGTTTCATAGTAGAATAGGGATCCTCTATCGAGGAGTATAGTTTTGTTAATAGCCTTCTCGGTGCAGCTATTTAGGTACACCCTCTCCTTCTAAGGTGCCCCTTGAACACTAAAAATTAACCTGATTAAATCATATGCATTTTAATTTTGTGCTAGGGGTGGCAGCTGGTTGGGAGTAGATTCTGATGAGAGTCAGCTGGTATACAATACAGGTTCATTTCTATGTTTCCCTCCAGAGGGTAGGTCCTATTTGGTGACTTTGACGTGAATATAATCGTAGGATGGAAGTTATTGGCAAATTCAAGAAATATTTTAAAATTGTCGTTCGTTTCAACCACCTTAGAGGTCTATAGGGTGCATTACTGAGCTTTTGTTCGAGTAGACCCATGACAATTTTGGCATACGAATTTGAAGAAAGTGTTGAATACAAAATTGTTAAATTAAGAACATGTAAAAAGTTTAACAAAAATAATATGTAGGCGGGGAGAGATCAGGTCGACCTTCTCGTGCTTCCTTGAAGGCTGTGATACCTTTCTCGTTAGGGATGTTGTTGTAAAAGGAACAAACGTCCATAGTTTCGAGGGAAGCGCCATCTGGAAGGTACGTTTTAGGTCTTTTGTTGAGGGCCAGTTTATAGGAGGCAAGTCAGTGTTTTGTCATCAATCTGACCTACATAATGTTTTGTAATCTTTATTCTTTGCTGTAAACTGTAGTAATTTCTCATTATCTTTATTTATATTTTCCCTACGCGACAAGGCTCTGTTTCAGAAATATTAACGAGCGTAAAATTACATAGGATCTATAAACAGATGCTTATGTATGTGTTGACAAGTGCTAATAATAGTCTTAATGACGACTTTGGGTTAATTCCTCATTGGCTGGTGGGATTTGAATGGTTCAAGAAGAACTAAGTAATTTCCCATTGGTTGGTCATATGAATAAGCCTTTTCGAAATTACAAACATTATGTAACATCATGTACCATGGGTTACAATAATGTAGATATCCATAATGTCAAGAATGAGAAATTTTGAAAGTAAACAACATTATATAAATAGCTAAGACACAAACGTAGAACCAGGATGAGGGTTAAAAGTTTATATCTAGAATATTCTAAGTTGTCAACAAAACAATGTCTATTAATACAATTATAATAAACAACATGGGAAACATCATGTAGACCAGGTATTTCCATGTTAATTATACAAAACATAATAATCACAGAGGAAAAACTAACAAATAAAAATTAAATATGTGCGTGAAGAAATATAATACTTTTATACACATGAAAGTGGATCTGCAATTAGATTATCTATTCCCTTTACGTACCTGTTGTCAATACTGGATTCTGTAACATCAAACTCCACTAACAATAACATCACGCATCAAAAGGCATTTTAAATGATTGACTGAAATTTGGAGCTAAAAGAACTGGTGCACTCTTAAGTATGGCTTTTTAACTTATCACAAGCCTTGATACATTTTTCAGACTAATGAATTTTGGTTTTCCTACTTAACAAATTGGTTAGAGGTTCAGCATTTATGGAAAAATTGGAGCAAAATTACTGTCACATCCCCCGTACAGTATTAGGTCTATTACGGCAGAAAGGTGGACATTTACATTTTCAATGACTCACGAGTCCCCAGTCAGCAATGCCGGCCGCTTTAATGCACGAAAAACTCAAGGTAAAATGTATAACAGTTTAATCAATATTAATAATAAATAAAACTGTTCAAGTAACTTCTGGATATAAATCTTCCAATTACACTTCACTCATCAATTAATACATTAAATGACCTGTTAAATAAATGATTTTCTTTCTTTCATCACATGAGAGTTAATATCCTAATGTGGGAGAGTCTCCTTTCAGTGCGTAGTCCCTTGTACTCATCTGCATTAGTGTCTCTCTTCTTCTATTCTCCATTCTTCTTCCCGCTTGCACTCATCCTGTGCTACTTCTTGTACTCTTTCCTTCTACACTCCTGTACTAATCCTTGAACTTTCTCTCTGAACTTTCTGGAAGTTCAGCGCCGTCTCTTACGTGCACCCAGGGAGCTTCCTGTAGAAGCTTCCTATTTATTTCCCATTTCAATTCCTCAACTGTTCTTTACGAGTCTCTTTCGCTCGGAGTGGTCTTTTCCCCACAATCCCTTTTGATGCTTCCTTGTAGTTCAACTACACTCCACCCTTCTCAAAGGTCAGGGAACCACTGATTAATTTTATACATGTATGTCTAGATATTTCATTGTCCCCTTGCCTGTCTGAAAAATTGGCTCCTCCTACTGGTAGATTGGTAAATTCTCCTAATTCCGAATGACGGGTATGCCTGGTTTGATGCTCGGCGGTGCTTGGGCACAAGTCTTTTTACATGTAAATGTGAGCGCAGAAATCTAGCCTTCTTATCAACACAAAGAGCGTAAATACCTTTGAAGCGACTAGCCGACTCAATCGTCTAATTAATAAACACATAGCCGGCCATCTGCTTATGGCCTCACAAAGCTTTAGCTGACTGTCATAAACCTTAGTAAAACACTTTAGCCAGCAAGGAGTTAAATCAAGTCCGTAAAGATGGAAAAATGTTAACCATATTTCGTCACAGTTACCGATAATATCCACCCATACCCAAAAATCGCATCAGCTGCATTTTACTGATATGCACAGTGAATTTTGAAATATCCTGCACCTTAACTTCTATAGGTTTAACTTGTCCATGTCCCACAATATGTCCTAGAAATAAAACACAAGCACAGCAAATCTCACTTTTAATTAAATCTGCATCACTGAGTCTATCAAAGAATTTCCTAATGGATTGCAAGTATCTTTCCAGGTGTCGTTGTAGATGATGACGTCAACGATGTAAGCGTCACAATTATCTAGACTCAGTCTAATGACCAATTTACACATTGGCTAGGGACATTAACAAAGCCGTACTTTACTCCTTGAATAAGAACAATTTCATTAGAAGAAGGCAAAGTACCTGACAATAAAAGACTCTGAGAAGCCCCTGTGTCCCCTAAACTTTTAATAGGGATAGGATTGGCAGAGTCACTAATAAGTGATGTAGGACCTTTCGATATGAATGGTTCATAATTCTCCATAATAAAATCAGACTGGGCTTTGTTTGACCCAACAAATGTAATGCTTTCAATACATGACCGTGACCTTGATCTCTTAGAAATAAAAAATTTGGAATAGGTCTGTCTTGATTCTGTTGCTTATATTTTCAATCTGTTGCAATGAGAAATAACGGGCCCTTCTTCTTGCAATAGGTACACACTGGAAGAGAGAAGGATTTCTGATCTGTCTTATCAGAAACTTGACTCCTAAAAATTGCAACAGAATGATATTTTTATCTGCTCGTATGAGACTGATAGTAAATTGCTGACTGACGGAAGAACCTTTGTGAGTCAATGAATAATCGTCAGCTGTTCGCGCAGCCTCTTCCAAAGTTTCCACCTTTCTCATCAAGATAGATGTTGACTTTACTATGGTTGGAATTCTTGAATTCTTCCACTAATATAAGTTGTCTGAGGTTATCATAATCTTTATCAACCTTTCTAGAAGAGCACCAAATATCAAACTGTAGTGCTTTTTCCATGCAAAATCGACACAGGTTTGGTCAGCTGATTTTCTAGAATCTGTAAAGCCTTGTCGATATGCCTCAGGTACCAACTCATAAACCGTCAAGAAATGTTCCTTATCGACATCAGCGCTCTGTTGTACTGACAGTGAAATGTAAATATCACGAGCTCTGACAACAAGTACACTTTGTAAAAAATAAGGTCTGATGCTCTCTTGGCATCTCAAATTTTCTGCGATTTTCTCAAAATGAAGAAAGTATTGATCTACTCCTTTTTCTTGAAAAGGGGGTACTAACTTGATATTTATGATAACATTATAATCTGAATTTGTGTATAAGTTGGAGAATGTTTCCCACTTCCCAGCTCTAATATGTTTAATCTGAAATTGAAATTTCTTTATCTTTTTTCTTTGCATCCGTATTTCCCTCTCTTCCTTCTCTTTTTGTATTTGTATTAGCCTATCCTCTCTCTCTCTCTCTCTCTCTCTCTCTCTCTCTCTCTCTCTCTCTCTCTCAAACTACATTTGTCTCGCTTTTTTCTCTTTCTGAAGCTGAAGGTTTCCTAGCTCTATTTCAATCTTTTTAGCTAAATTTCAGTTTCCAAAGATTCTAACCCCTCCTGTGTTGGATTTAAAATAACGTTCTCCACTTTATATGACTCGGGAAAGCTTGTTAGTTTACTATAGATTTCTCAAGTATGTGAAATAATACCTTGAACTTAGAAAATTCCGAAATACAGTTGCTTTAAATTTGAAAAACAAAGTTTTCTGAAATATTTTAGACACATTCGTATCACGTACATAAGCCCCTAATGTTTTATTACGACTCTTTGGTCTTAAACTAAGAAATAGAAAAGAGTGAAAACCAACACGTTTTGTAAAATTCGACGAATAATATGTTTCCCCAGAATACAAAGTGAAAATATATGATAAATCCCAAATAGTCCAAAAAGTTCTCTCACCAGTCCTAATAAATAAAGTTCTAATTAAATTCCGGTGGTGTTCGAAATAGATTGAAAGCTGAAGGCGTTGATGTACCTGTAGTCTTGAATGTACTAATGGACCAGTAGTTTTAAGTGTGATAATGTACAAACAGTATTCAAATTAATCACAATAATATAATCCAAGATGTCCTTCTATTACTATAATTATAATAAATAACATGGAAATATCAGGTAGACCAGGATTTCCATGGGAAATACCAATGTCCTAAACTCAGATTACGATAAACATCATTATTTCCATTGATAATGATCCTAATATTTAACCCCCACTAATAGAAAAATATTAACTATATATTATTTGTTGACAAAATGAAAATTACTGGCCAGTTACACAATGGACTTGATTTTGGACAAGGACAAGTCCAAAATGCAATTATACATCATATAAAATCATGGAGAAAAACACTAACAAATACAAATTAAATATACATAATCATATGCATGAGAAAATGAGATCACAATGTAACACAAGTAACTATTCGGAGTTTGCATGCGAACAGACTGATTTAAAATATAATTCTTCAGATTTACTTGTTCCAATCAATACGTTAACATTTGTGCTATTTTTAATTGCTCGCTAAATGATTTTAAATGTATTAACATTTTCGAGATACTTCTTCCTTAGATATTTTTATCTTATAGCAGCAAAATATTGGCATTGAAAAATATTGCGAAATTCAATACGTATATCACGTGGTAATGGAAATAAATTTTGAAATTGCATATACCCGCAGTCCAAAATACAATATTGTTATGTATTTTTAATTTGCATTGTTTGTTAGTTATTTTTTTTTTTAAATTTTCTTTTTATTTCATTATATGCTATTGGAATGTTTCACTGTATGTTGGACTTTATCTTGTCCAAAATCAAGTTTATTTTCTACTTGACCTGAATAATTGATTTTCTTATTTCATTGTGTAAACAACTTGTACATAGTAAAAATATTCTCTATGTGTATGTGTTTAATATCAGGATCATTATTAATGGAAGCAAACATGTTTATTTGGGTCTGGGTCAAGGTTATTGGAATTCCCCTAATATTTACCTGTTGTACCTGACACTAGTCCAGGTTATACATTATAATTTTAGCAACAGACTTTCTAATAATAAGTAACGTTTTATTTTGTAAAATACTAAGATCTTTCTTGAAGGTTATTTTCCATTATGTAATGGTTTTTGTTTTAGAAAATGTTAATTGTGATCTGAGGTCATGTGGAAGACTATATAATCTTATTACTGGAAAGATTATTCATTCGTACTTTAAGATCTAGTAAAATCAAATTGTATTATCGTTCTGTCCTGAAGCTCATTTGGGTTGGAATTTATTTCTTTAAATTATTTTATTCAGTAATTTTTTTTCCTCTGGAAATACAGAGTGCTCATAAAAAATTATTATTATATGTTCATTTTTTTCTCCGTTAATTTTACATTGTCAGAATCGTCCAATATTTCCCGATATTGCACCCTCGCGCTGAATTCATACTCAATGCACGCGAATAAAGGAACTACTTTCTAATGTAAACAAACAATTTTTTTCTGAATGAACTAAAGCAGGTATTTCATGGACTGCCATATACCAGCAAATGTTTCATGGACTGCCACGTATCAGCAGCTTTGGCACATTCCGCGTTAACTTTTTTGATACAATGTTTCAGATTTAGGCTAGCTATAGACGCCAGATAGGGTCCTCACAATAACATGCAAGTTATAAGACATAAACTGTCTTCTTTAGCTGGTAATAAAAATGGCAAAAATATACTTACAATTTTACATCCTGAATTTCCTCAAAATATACTTTCGTGGTTCTGCAAATCCGAATTACATGAGCCATGTCATGGGTTCACAAGGTTGATTACACATTTCGAAATTGTACTGTAATTTCGTGTATATTCCAAGTGCAGTTACATCCTCCTTACTGCACTCAAAATGAAATAAACATTAAATTCCACAGCTTCTTTTCGATAATTGCAATTGAATGACTTCATATTTTTCCCGCATTATGATCTGAATCATTCAATGACAGAACAGAAACACGCACGCCGATGTCAACACACTTCAATACGATTAAATTGGCAGACTCTGCTCAATTCCGATGTAAGTTACTTCATGTAAATAAATCCAGACCATAATCACGAAATTGCGTTGAATCGACAAAAATACCAAAACGTATTCATTCCAGATCAAATGGAAAAGTTGTTGCAATGCGTATTAATTAACAATATTACTCCAAATTTCAATTTTAAGTAGACCAATCGCCATTTTCTTTCGAAACTTACGTCAAGCGCGCGACCAACTTCAAATTTATCTGGGCGGAGTTACGTGCGCATTAATAATGTTGTTGTATAATGATGCAGCTACGCTTGTATATTTAGTTTGGAATACGGCATACATTCAGTTACTTTGTTTATTGTAGCGTATTTTTGTTTATATATTTAAGCATTGGGTAGAATAAGAAAATGAGCATATAATAAAAAGGCTACTGCATTTGTACAGGAAAATATGAACTCGTTTTGTCGGATGGATATACTGCACTCCTAAGGTCGTGCAGTATAGCCATCCGAAAAACTCGTTCATATTTTCCCATACAAATGCAGTAACCTATAAATATTCTTAGGACAGAGACATATAGTGAATTCAAAACTGAAACTATAATACTGTGTTTGAACAAAAGACTGTTGGTACAACAACACGATCCAGGTCGCCACATGCACATCGATACCTTCAGCGTTGGACGTAATTTGGATATCCACTAAAGTTTATTCAGAGTTATATTATTTAGACTGGTGTATGTAATTCCTGGATTATTTTGGGATTTAATTCGCAAAACTTTAAGTTCTTTTTTTCATTTTTACTTTGTATTCTAGGAAAATTAATTATTTGTTGAATTTTACAAAGCTTGTTGCTTTTCACTCTTTTCTGTTACTATTTTAAGAGCATTGTCTGGTAACAACATATACAGGAAGTCTACCCATCTCTCCATTAAATACAACATATATATCAAATAAATAATCAAACTAGGACACTGTTTCTTAAAACGTAAAACATTTGTATAATCAACCAGTGTGTACATGTTCAATAACTGGATTATAGCGAAAACCCCAGATATCACACCCGTATAACAATATCGACAAAACATTATAAACAAAACGCTGCAATTGTAAATCGTATAGTAACAGAATATTGCATTGGACAAGCAGGGTGATTTTAGCCTTTTTAGTGATTGTCCCTTTTAAAATGAACCATCGTGTTTAATAACTAAGCTACCCTAATATAAACACTGATTAACTATTCCCAATGATCTGTTACCAAATATAAAAAAGAAACGGTCACATTGTCTTGAATGAAATAGTAAGTTTTGTTGTCTCAACATTGACTTTTAATCTACATTTTCCGTAGTATTCATAGAATTCTATCAATGTTTTCTGAATATGTTTCTCATTATCTGCAAAACTAATAGTATCGTCAGAACAAAGGATAATAAGTTCCTTACGTTGCAGCAAAAATGTATTGTTCTCATATTTAAAATTTACACCATTACAATCTTTTCTTAGCAAAACCTCTTCAAAATCATTAACATATAAATAACTAAACTTGATTGATGAGAGATTTTCACGTTGCCTTATTTCATACCGACAAGCATACAAATCAGAACATTTCGTGCTGATCTACGCACATAACTTAATTGTACCATACAATTTTTTAATTACATTCAACAATTTACTTTTAACATTATTTATAACGATATTTCCCCAAACCCCTGCCCTCCAAATAGCGTCACTGATTGTCTGGTAACTCTACATCTAACGTCAATTACTTTCCCGAAATCGACACATGTACACAATTCTTTACAGTTTTTAAAATGTATACAAGGGCATATAAAGAAAAATGTTATCTAAAGTGGAAAAAACTTTTTTTTAGAGTCAGGCTGATATTGTATTAAATTACCGGTCGATTCTGTATTATCCCTAAGCATTGCCTCTAAGGTAAAGGAAAGCAATTTTCAAAAACAACTCGATAGTGTAAGAGGTCAGTATTTCGAATGAATATTTGTATCACATTTATTTTTAAATATTGAATGCATTAATCCAATAAGTCAATATAATGCATTGGTTTAAAATAAGGTATAAAAAGAAATATATTAATGTAGAAAATAAGATTCAGTTCAGTATATAAGTAGTATATATATATATATATATATATATATATATATATATATATATATATATATATATATATATATAGTATATATATATATATATATATATATATATATATATATATTATTTGTTATGTTGTCTGTACTCGTAGCTTTATTATTTTATAAACTTTAGAATCGCCTTGTGTGCTTTTTCAACAGTAACCGATCTATTTAATATATCATATTCACCAGATAATGTTGCAGTATAATCATAATCGTCATTTTTGTTTGGCTCAATGATTATTACTCGTCCCTTTTACATTCATTACCAAACAACTAATATTGTATGTCTCTAACTTCATTATATATTTCTCCAGAGCCAAATGTTTAATCATCCCCTACTTTAAACAAATCGGCAGTCATACCATCCCCCGGTCAGAAGAATCAACACCTCGAGTCAGCTCCGGATTCATTACTGATTACACCATTACTTACTCCGAAAGTAAATACCTATCTCTATTAGTCTAACTGAGAAGTATGTAACTCCTTGAAAACATCAAACCATACCTTTGTTCCGTTCGCGTAAACTCTGGAAATTCGGAAAAATATAGTCATGAACAGCGAAAGCGATGTTCAGACTTAAGTATTTCTGACGATAAAAGAATGCAATACTTCGACTATTTGCCAATCAGTTTGTTTCCAATAGTTATATATGTGATCAAATGATTCAGTTTCTATTCCGTCAAAAATATTAAATGTTTTGTCCTACAAACCGTACAAATCGAACGTATTGTATAAACGAAGCTAACAAAGTCTGGGTATAATGACCAGTTTTGTAATACACAAACATTCATGCCAAGAAAATTGTATTTCGTTATATTCATTAAAAACAGCAACGTCACATTTTACAATATGTTTTACAAGAACGTTTTGGTGAAGAAAAGTCATTCGGAAAACTCTCCCCGTAACACTCCTCTTTTGGCCTGTCTGTTTGTGTGCATAAATGATAAGTGTGTCTGACTACGATGTTCATTTGCTGCTTTGGTGAGTTCAGTGAAATAACAAGGGCGAATACGCTATCTCACAACAAAGACTTTGTTGACTAATAGCATGGCCAAAGATCTCGTTTCTGATCACTCGTTTGATTCTGGTGCGAGCGCATTTAGTTCAAGATCAGTTTTTTGCTACGTTTGGTAGATATAACGACTCTGTTGTCCTATACTATGTAGCAGAAAGAAGCAATACCAACAAGTTTTAGTAAAATCAACAAATAATATTTTCCCTAGAGCACAAAGCAAATTTCAAAAGACTCTTAGAGTATTTTGAATGAAATCCCAAATAATCATAAATGTTCTATTACAAGTCCAAACGTATAGGATGTTTCAAATGAATTCCAACGATCTTGAATGTCCTGATACACCACACTTAAATAATTAAGAATGTCTTTGAATAAGTTCTCAATAATTCCAAAGTAGTGGTTCAGTTCAAAACGACAATGAGTACTTTGTAATTCCAATGAATAATTAACATAAAAAATTCCTCTTAAATTATATATTAATACAACTCTGAGTGATTCCACAGACTGATTACAAAACAGGAATGAAGATTTGTTTACAAAACGACTATTTATTTACAAACTGTCACTTGACCTCGGAAGCAAAAGAATGTTCTGGAAAACAATTAATTTCTAATAAAAAAAATTTCTAATTCATCAAAAGGTGAGGCCTGAAACTTAAATTTAGTAAACATCTTGATTACCACTTAGAATCATGACAAACATCAGATAGGCAAACTAAGACAATAGTCAGGTAGGCAAACACTCTACCCTCAATCACGGACAAAGGTAAAGCAATCAATATAAATTCAATATACAAAACATAGAAAGGATTCAATTTATTGTCATCGATTATGCCATTCTTTCTCTCTTCCTTCTTCCCTTACCCTTCTTCAGCCCCACCATTGTATGTTTAATTCATCTACGTTATTGACAAAAACTATCTGTCTGTGATCCACATCTACCCTGATTGAAATGCATCAATTTATAATTTCCGTCACAAAATTTCAATACGACCCCTGTGATAAAAGATGACAAAATTTGATATATTTTTTTTTAATTTATGTTTTCGTTCCGGGAGGAGGACTTTAAATTCTGAAAATGGTTTGTAGATGGAGAAGACCTGTCAAATATGCAGCACATTATCGACACAATCGGCTGGTAAATAAATATTTCCTCTTTGCCTTTTACGTAAGAGAATACATGCTGTTTGTTCTCTTTGCTTTATTGTTCAATGCAAGATTGCATAGTTGATGTTCACCAAATTAACATCAATCGCTTATCAACTTCAAGCAAACCTTTAAACACGCTCTCTATTGATCCGATGTTACCGATTTTACTATCAATGGTTAGGGTCATTGTCGCTTTATTGCCTCTGTCTTCAAACCATTCCATTCCATTCTTTTACCAACCAATTAACTCGTAAAATATTTTTCTCCATTTAGAGTCCTTGGTATAAAATCCAGATTTTATGTTTTATAATAGGCAAGACGACTCCAAAAATTGTTCCACGGTCGTTTCTCTGAAAATGATGCAGTGATATTATATCAGCATTGCAACAGAGATCTTCAGGACGCCATTAATCTTGTGTTTAGAGGTATGTATCCGTTGGTAGACTTCCGCATGGCCTTTTCGGAAAAAAAATGTAATCCTTATTCAGAAACTATTTATTCAGGAAAGATGCAGATACTTTATCACAGCACTACTTTTCGTCAGCTATGGAGATTTTTGTTTAAAGTTATGATAAAGTTGTGATAAAGTCATATCAGTCGTTATAATCAAATTCACACAATTTAGAAGACTAGTACTTCCGTATTGGGCCCTTTCATGGTATATAGACACCTTAGTGTAGTTGTTGTTGTTATAGGGTTTAACGCCATTTTTCAGCACAAGATAGGCTATACATGGCGGCCAGTATTAATGGTGGAGGAAGAACCTGGGAGAACCCGGAAAGAACCACCGACCCACGAGAAGCTACCGGCAAGCTTTCTCACATAACCGCATTGGCTGAGCCCGAGACTCGAACCCACGCAGACAGAGGTGAGATGGCAATGATCCGTAACGGTGAGCGCTTTAGACCACTAGGCCACTCGGGGCCCCCACACCTTAGTGTAAAAAGCCTACTTAAATGATGGTTGGTATTAGTAAGACGACGTATTTTACAGTTACACAACAATAGATGGTGTACACGAGTTATTTGTCCACAATAAAAAAGCAAGAAATTATTTGAGGAAGTAACGAATCCTGGAGACTAAATCTCTAGCAGGTTCTTCTCGAATTCGCCGCAGACAACAGTAACGTTCCAATTTCAGTTCAGTAACAAAATTTCCTCTTTTGTAAAATGGGTTTCATAATAAAATAAATCTCGAAACCAATAAGCTGAAAAAATAAAAGGCATGCAGATAAGGTAGTACATTTTTTAAAAGCTTCAGTCTTTTATTGCAAACTAGCATAAGAACGTGAAGCATTTTGTGCATTTTGATTTATTTAGTAGAGGGTAATATGTTCCTACTTGAAGAAGGAAGAAAATGTAAACAAACCGGCATATCTATCTATCTATCTATCTATCTATCTATCTATCTATCTATCTATATATATATATATA
>JAECUM010049049.1:0-14940 GCA_016617855.1 Megalonaias nervosa
TTCGGATTTATAACGATAAATTTACATGACCCAAGATCTAGGTATCGTATAGGTCTGGATAAAATCTTTGGTTAATTATAGCAGCAGGGAGGGTGAACGACCAGCGTTGAGTGACCAACACGTAAACGAAACATGACTGAAAATAAAAACGCGCGTCAGATGATGTAACAAACTGAGCTAACCCAATTAGAGAAATCTCGGTCGGTTAGAAGTTTTGGTTTAACGTTATCGACCTTGAGATTTCCTTTATTTTTCATAAATAAGGTCTCCATCAAAAATGGTCTGTTCACCCTCCCTGCTGTTACTGGTGTGACACATTTTAGAAACATAAAAGCCAACAAAATTCTCACACACGTTGATGCAAGTGGAAGCTAAATTGTTGCTCTCAAATCAAACCAGATTATTAAAACAAAACAAAACAATATCTGGAATTTGAACTTCACAAATAAACGCCTTACAATAAATCCTCGTCGTTAAAAAGCAGGGGCGCCTGCGCGCAGTTTTGAGATTGGGCGGAAAAAGACAAGGAAGTGTATGCGATAGTGGGTTTCCCACACTTGCTGGTGGGGAGGTCCGGACTTCCTCCCCCCGTCCCCGAATTTAAAAAAAAAATGAAAGCAGGAAATGGAACAGTTTAGAGCATTCTGAGTTTATTCAAAATTAAACGTAATCGGTTCTTTTTCTTTTTTCCATTTAATACATAATTCCCCCTCCCCCCGCCCCCACCCCCCAAGACATAAAAATGAAATTGAAACAATACATTTATATTAGCATATTAGCATTTCACTTCTGATTCATAAGTTTCCAAAAATTGCCCGTCATGATTGCTCGTATTTCACAAAGTCTTTTGCAATAGTATGTATGTCCATGTTGTCTATAGCCTGTCTGTGAACGTATATTGTCATTAATGCGTTATGGCGTTCCTGAGTCATGCTATGATATGTTTTTATTCTTCGTAACCCGGAAGTCAGCCTTTGACCTGTTGCATTTGGTGCTGGTATTACTAAGACCGACACAGACACAACATCTGAGAAGAGCTGGTGAGGGGCTAGCTACATCCTTTGTACCATTTCAACAATGTTTTGCACCGTGAGTCTATTCACATCCTCAACTTCACTTTTGACGAGTATTTTCAATGACTGTAGCTGTGTTGCAAGGTCGATCTTATCATTGTCCTTATCATCAATGAATTTTGCGTCGTCGGTAAAACATTTCCGAAGCACGCCTTGAAAATGCCGATAGAACTTGCACCATGGCTGGTAAAATCTATCATTTTTTTACGACTCTATGGTTACAAAGTAAGTAACAAAAAGAAGCAAAACGAACAAGTTTTGTAAAAGGTAACAAACAAACAAACAATTTAATTATCAATATTATAAATGAAAATATGAGAGGAACTTACAGTATTACGAAGTGAATCCAAAACACATACGTAAGCATCTATTTATATATCCTATGTAATTTTATGCTCTTAACAGACCCTGTCACGAAAGCAAAATCTATCTAAAGATAATCTTCACAATTTACAACCATGAATAAAAGTTATAAAAATTAAATAAAAATCATGTACCATGAGTTTCAAAAATATTGATATACATAACACGTTCACACAGCTAACAGTACAATCAATCGCGTCAAGGTATTTCTACCGGTACAGATCTTTATCCGTTATTGGGTAGTCGTTAAGCGAGTCTCCAATCTCAACACTTTTTGGCATCTCTCTCCGGCGGGACAAGGGAGGCTCGCTGGCATCTAAGTTACCAAGTTTCCCGGTAACAGTGTCTTAGAACTTACCGTAAGCGTCGTCGTCTCTCATAGTGTTCAATGTCGCGAATGTGAGCTGTGCGAGTCTCTGACCTTCAGATGCTGACATGTCTTCATGTTTCAGTGTTTTACTTAGATTGTCTGTAAAACGAAGTATTTCATAAATAATGCACACGCAACACATAAAGTCAAAGTTGCTAATTTGGGTTTGCTTGTCGACATGGTTTGAAACCGCATAACAAGCATTCTTTTATTTTTTATTATTTATTTTTCTCTAAATTCAAACCTATTTTAATAGATATTACAACTCTACGGTCTTAAAATAAGTAATAGAAAAGAGTGAGAAGCAATAAGCTTCGTAAAATTCACTAAATAATTTATTTCCCAGGAATGCGAAGTAAAAATGTAACAGAAGGAACTTATGGTATTGCGAATAAAATCCCAAATAATCCTAGAATTCATATACAAGTCCTAAGGATTAAAGTTCTTAATAAACCTTAGTGGAAATCCAAATTAATTAAAACGCTGGAAGTTGTGATATGCCTGTGGTTGTATTGGTGCTGTGCCCATAGTCTTTTGTTGGATCAAAATAATATAATGCAAGAATGCATCCTTACTTGAAATTTCACTGTAAGTTCAAGTCTCTATTTCCGAGAATGTTATTTTTGAACACTTTGTATTTCCAGATAAGAATCACTTGAATTAAACAATTCGAATAAATAAATTCCAGCCAAATGAATTTATAGAAACAAAAAGAATACAACTGATGCTGCTAAGATCTTAAAGCGCGAATGAATAATTTTCCAAGTAACAAGATTATATAGTCCTCGACTTGACCTCAGGTCACAATTAACATTTTCTAAAAACAAAACCTATCACCTAATGAAGAATAACCTACTAGAAAGATCCTAATGTTTACAAGATAAAATCAGTTATAATTAGAAGGTCTGTTACTAAAATTATAATATAGAATATGCAATACGTCAGGTAAGCCAGGTATATTTATAAGGAATTTCCCAAAAACTTTTTGGCTAAGTATTAGTTGTTTACAGAATTAAAAGAAGATCAATAATTCTGGTCAAGTAGAAAATGAAATTGATTTTGGACAAAGTTAGTCCAACATGCAGTGACACATTACAATAACATATAATGAAATAAAAAAAAAATAAAAAAAAATAACAAACAAGTAATGTAAATTAAATATACATAACAGTTCTTTGTCCCAAAAGATCACTTAGGGAAATTGAAGTTGAACGGTTGATTCGGACTACTCATGTTAACATAGCAAGTGCATTTTACGGAATGAATCTTAATTTTAGATTGTCGTATCAAGTTTAGCAGTATTCAAGTAACGAAAAGTCTTTTGTGTTAGGATGGTACTACTTTCTTTTTGTCTCCAAAGCAAAGAGCAGGTGGTCGCCCGTTTAACCAGAACAATGATGTTTTACTCATCTTACCTATCGGCGGTCAGTGTTATCTATTCGTGTGCATTAATCATTTCCAATTATCCAATAATTGGTAATGCATTATTTAAGCAGCTGAGAGGGTGGACCCTACAACTTTTCTGAGCCCTTATTTTTGCAATTTAACGGTTCTATCGACGAAATTTTCTCTAATTGGTCTCCAGTATTATGGTACCCTCCGAGTATATCAGCAGAGAGGGTGCCTCCTACAACTTTTCTGATTTTTTATTTTACAAAAATTAACGGTCCCTATGTGGGGCTGCAGAGAGGGTTGACATTACAATTTTGATGAGTTATCGTTATAACTTAACCAAAGATTTTATCCAGACCTACACGATATCTAGATCTTGGATCATGTAAATTTATCGTTATAAATCCGAACGGAACAGCTTGTGCTTTTGAAAAGAAGTTTTTAAATTTAATCATGTCCATGTCCCCTGAACACCAAGTATAGTAAATATTCTGCAGGGTATAATTATCTACTCCATTAAATACAACCAAAGTATTACAGTTATCTCTAATTACCATAGATATCTGCGTGTATCGTTGTGTAACATAAATCACGTCAGTATTGTTATGCCTACCTCGAGAAAATATTCTAGCTGGATTGGATTGTTTATCCAGCATAACATCATCGTACACCACTAAATTATTAATAAGTCCATCTAGATCATCTACAGATGGTGCCTCATCGATATCGGTGATAAAATCAATAACATCATTATCCAGCATCTTTGCATTTTCATTAAAATCTTTAAGTACCCCATAACACCGCTGATCATCTACAGATAGTGCTACCAAATATAACCTATCCCACTTGAGCCATCGCATTATTATATTAAGCAATAATTGTGTTTTACCAGATCCAGATGGACCTATTATAATCATTCTGATAGAATTCGGAAGCGCTGGATGGTGCTTTACTGGTTCTTGTTTTCGTGTCGCTGAAAAATCAATTATATCCATATCATTAATAACATTAGTCTATATTGTGTTCGATGCAGAGCACCTACCGATACCACTGGATTAACAACGATAACAACAAAAAATAAAAGACGTGCAATTACAGGTAAATGTGTAAAATGTGGCACAAAAAAATATAAATTTATTTCATCAAAGACAGGTGGAGATATAGCCGCTTCATTAGGGAAATTACCAGGAACCCCATGGGCTAAATACCCCAGTGAGAAACACCTTCCTGGATATAATTATTGTGGTCCTGGAACCCGACTTGATATCTGACTTGATGATCAAGATCAACCAAGACCAGGAGAGCATCCAGTAAATAAGATTGATCAAGCGTGTCATGTTCATGATGTTGCGTATAAAAGTAAAGATTTGCAGCAACGGCATCTTGCAGATGTGAAATTGATTCATGCGTTAAATTCTATACCTAATAAATCTCTCAGAGAAAAACTCGCTAGTTTCCTAATAAAATCTGCTATGAAAAGTAAAATAATGCTAGGGGCTGGTAATTAATTATATGACTAATATAATGGAATCTGTTTATTATTCCCCGAGAGGATATTGGAGAGGCAAAGCAGCTATTACTAAACTTTCCGAAGCAGCAAAAGTCTCACGTAATGTAGCTGCAGCGTGGTTAGCACGACAGGCAATATGGCAGATTTATCTACCACCACCTAAAAAAATTCAATACGCACATTTTGATGTCAGCTTCCCTAATGAAGTTCATCAAGGAGATATTTTATTTTTACCGCACGATACTATTAAAACACGTGGACGAAAATCACGCAAGTACAAATACTCATTGACTGTCGTTGACGTTGCAAGTAGATATAAAGAAGCGGAACCATTATCAACAAAGACAGCATCTGAAGTTGCATCTGTGTTCGAGCGAATTTATCAGCGAGGACCTTTGCGATGGCCACAATTACTACAGGTTGATCCTGGTAAAGAATTTCTTGGTACAGTATCATCATTGATGAAGCGACATAACGTTAAAATCAGACGAGGACATACTGAAATTCATCGTGATCAGGCAATCGTTGAACGATTTAATCGAACACTTGCTGAGCGGTTATTTGGATATCAGTACGCAAAGGAAATATCTACCGACTTTAAATCCGGAGAGAGATCTCGTGAATGGGTTGCAAGATTACCAAGTGTGATATCTGCGCTAAATAATGAAATTATTCGTGCAACTTCCATGAAACCTTCTAATGCGATTACAAAAAAATATATTACCCGTAGTGATAAACAACAACCTCGACCAATATTAGGTAATGTAACTGTGAGATATTTATATGAGCCTGGGGAACTTGAGGGTGGTAAAAAGAGAGCAACCGATCCTATCTGGAGTGTCACTACACATACAATTTCTGACGTAGTTAGATCCACTGGAAGACCTGCAATCTACAGATTAGATTCTACAGCTCCTCAGCGTGGATTTGTACGTGAACAATTACAAGTAATTCCTGCGAATACACAATTACCACCACATACAATTACATAACCAGAACCTCTACGTCGATTGCATTCAAGACAGGTCAGCATCACATTATCACGTGTGTGACCTAAATCGCTATTAATTCTATCTACGGTAAATTGTCTTGGATTATTATTCGAATACTGCCATAGCATCTTACAGTTACAGCTTGCACAATCATTATTCTGTCGTTGTTTTAGCGTTATAATAAATTCAGCATCAATATCAAAGTCACGCTTATTTTTTTTGTCACATTGTTTATAACCCGCTAATTTTGTCTTTATTGCAGCAGGGTCGTTAGCAATTTCCTCAGTTATCACGTAATCTATAATAACCCTATGTAGTTGAGATATTTTTCTGACTCGAGAAACTGCAAGATAGACTAAATTCGACCATTCAATCCGATCATCTACAATCCAGATATTTGTATCAGAAATAGTTAATCCTTGAGATGAGTGAATCGTTATCGCGTATCCTAACGTCCATGGAGATTTATCCATACTCAATGCGCATTCAACAACATCAATAGCAACCAAAACAATATCATTCAAGACGAGATTCTGTACCTTTGGTTCCACCAAGACACCAGGAATTTCCACTTCGATATTCTGTCGTCGAGTGTCCGCTGGGCGATAACACAAAGGTACAGGTAGATCTGAAAACTTTTCTTTATGTAACGTAAATAATTTCTTCTGTAGTTCATCACGAACTATCTTTCTACTTGCGACTATCAAATCAGCAGGTCTCCATAAAGTCCAAAAATCGTAGTTTCTGGAATTACTCCTCGCATTATTTCACATTGTATTTTATCTGGCTGCAGTCTGATTAATCTTTTAAACTTCCTCAGCGGTTCATCAATAGCTCTACGGTCATCATTTATTTCTTCATAATAATCTACGTTATTCTTCAGCCATTCATGTAAAGATTGTCCAATAAAAGGTGGTGGTTGACCATGATCACCACACATTATCACAGCAGTATTCTTTAATAACAACCATTCAAGAAATACTTTTAATACTTCTAATGACACCATGCATATCTCGTCCCATATAATATACTTAGGTATATATTTTTCACCCATTCGTTCAGGAGTCCATGTGTCTCCGCACCATCTAAAGAAACTATGGTATGTACATGATTTTACTCCTCGCTCTTTTATTTCCCTGGCTAATTTATGTGTAGGTGTTAAAACGATTATATCTGAACTATTATTCATAAATAAGTTAATCGCACGAGTTGTTTTACCTGAACTACCGCATCCGTTAAGATAAACAGTCTTATGTCTAGCTACAGGGTCGTATACAGATGGTGCAGATGATTTTGATGCTTGATCATTGTTTTTGTAGCATTTCGCCATAATTTCAACGTCTGCAGATTCAGAATATCTAAGTATATTTTCTTGCTTTATCCTCCATGTTCCCCATTCACCATCACCGAGCAGCGGTTTTAATAAATCCTTATATTTTTTATGTATATAAAATGAATCCGTAGCAACTCTGACAGCATCATTAGGAAATCTATTTATCATCGACAATAGATTTATTGAAACATAAGCTAGCATCGAAGATCTTAAATGAGTGAACTGCGGTGAATCGCCATCAATATAACTCACAATCGTACCTAGTTTGGTCCCGTCTGATAAATAAGCATTACATCAGTTTACAAACGTATTTTTTTCCGTTGTATCAGCGATTATAAAATCTAACTCAGCATCGTCCATAATCAATCTTGTACAATGTCGTTTATAATCGTATGAACTACCTTGAGTAAACTTACCGATTATCTTTCTACCAAGATCTTTTGCAAGTTTTTCATCGTCCTTGCATTTACTGTTATCTTCGTCAAGATCAAGGAATTCTTTCCTGGCATCATCGACAGGTTCTGGTAACCAAACTTGCTTCTGTGGACGATACGATATAATCGCTTCAGTTACTCTCAACGATATTAAAATTCCAGCATCAAGCATATACCTCAACAGCACTATCGGTACCCAGTAATTCTCTGAAAAATGTCTTCCAAACCAAATATAGTTGATAGGATGAAGATTTTGTGCAAACTCGAATGATTCTACACACGCAAATCCTGTTAAATCAAAATCTGGTAGGGGTCCGTTTATCGTAACCTTGGTCATCTCGTGTGATGGATGTCCAAATCTCTTAAAGTATCTAGAACATTCCCCATATCCAAGAAAAATTCCAGGATAACTCGCTGCCATATCAACAGAGATAACGTCACTATAGTTGTATTTGGTATTCCATAATCCACCGTGTCCATATTCTATACAACTTTTCTGGACATCTTCAATAAATTCTGAATGAATTTTTCTCCTGAGCGAAATGAGCAGCTACTGATGAAACGGTAAAACAATTATTTAATAATTGTCTAACTTTGACATCGTCTGAAGTATATTTCAGCGCAAGATGTTCCATTTCTTCATGAAGAGATTCTGTACGGTAAATATTACCATTAGGCCGTACAAACAGATCGTAATGTTCGTATTCTGAACTTTGAAACAACCACACAGATACAGGGTCACTTTTACTGATATTTTTGATAAAATCAAGTATATGACCATCATAAAATTTAACCGTTCTATCTCGTGGAAATATTGTTACTGCTGAGGTCCACGCATGCGAATTATGATCAATGATATCTATCGGAGCTCCATTTTTTATGTATTTTGGTCTATATAAAATCTCACCTGTTAACGTCTTCACTTTTATTGGAAATCTTAATTTCTTTTCTAGCTCAGCGACATCTTTGATAGACGCTCCGGTATCTTTAACTGTTTCTGCCCATGTGTTTATTTTTTACGTCTTAAATCTGTCAGGCCATTACCACGTATCGCATTTGTAAAATGTTCTGTAACTCGTTCAGCTACACAGTTTATTCTCGACAGTTTCATCGGTTTAAGATTCTTAACGTCAGGTTTATCATTCAGCGGATATATTGCATATACAACTGCGGTCACAGGATACCCCCGCTCATAATACGGTCTGTCTATACCAGTAAGTATTCCTGGTTTGGATTTATTATTTAAGAGAACAATATTGCTTCCCGACTGCACACGTACTGGATCACGCTTATCACGAATAATCCAGATATCATCATCTGTGTTTACAATAAATTTTATTAAAATAAAATGTTTTTGATTATCAAGGTGGTTAATAATTACCTTTCCTCGTTTGTCATTCATCACATTGAAAACATTTCCAACTCTGAATGTTGACCATGCATGAGCAGCACCATCGTTACGAAATTCTTTTTTGGCTTCACGGATACGTTTAGTTATATCTTCATTCGTTAAAGCTAGATCCTGCATCGAAACACTAAATTTATATTCTGGTAGTCTGTCAAGGTCAAATCTAGTAGGGGAAGGGTTAAACATGAATAATTCCTCCACATAATTAAAACAAATATTTAAATTGAATTTGTAGTGTATATATAATGATTGAAACAAAGAATTACTGCCACTGGCTTAAAATTGGACATACTTCTCCTTGTAACAGAGCATGCGTGAATGAATTCTGTAGCTACCATATGCAATGTGTTAGACATGGAAGTTTAGGACCAAAACCGTGTATTCAGTGTGGTGCTGGAGTCAGAGGAAAAACTCAGTTATGTGTGAAATGCGGCGGTAAAAAATATAGAGAATTAAAACGTTATTATGACAAAAAAAATGGTAAATCCCCTATAAAAACCGTAGAGGATTATCTGGCCAGATTTCAGAATAATAATTTAGACAAATAGTATTAGTATATAAATGGAGCAAAACGAATTTGTAGCGCATCCGATCATCAAAAATTATGAAGCGTCTCATGATGGCGTGATCAGGCACTGTCGATTAAAAAAACCAGTCGGTAGTCTTAATAATACTGGTTATTTTATATTCAGTGCTGGGGGAAATAGATATTTATTTCATAGGTTCATTTTTGAGTGTTATTTTGGATTGATTAAAGACGGATTTGTAGTTGACCACTTGGATGGGAATCCCAAGAATAATCGGTTATCTAACCTGCAGGCTATTACACGGAGAGAGAATACTGCACGTGGAAATACTGGTAAATATCCCAAGATCCCGAGGTCTGTTATATCCATAAATACAGAAACAGACCAAGAAATAACTTTCCCATCAATAAACGCAGCTGCCAGATATTTTGATATACATCCACGATCGGTACAATTTATCGCAAATAAAACATGCAAATCTGTATTTTCGAAAAAATATAATCAGCGGGTAATATTTGAATACGTCAAATAAAATTAAATTTTTACTGTATATAGTTCGACTGTCAATTTTGCCAAGGTTTTTGTTTAGCCATAATTACAGTCAAGGGTCCACCTTCACTGTCACTGCTCTCAGTATTGACAGAATCAGATAGCATAATCTTTCTTAATTGCATTATACGATTGTCCACGATCTTTTTTCTTTCGTACTCGTGAGACAGTTCGGATTTAACCTTTTCGATTGACTGTGCAAGAGGTGCAAATAGCTTTACCTGATCATCGTTTACCATAGCTAGTGATTCAAGCATAGATTGATAGATTAATTTTATAAATCTGTAGTTTGAAGGTAATGTGTATTTATTTTCAAATTTTCTCTGTTGCAGTGATTCAAAATCGCACATAATTTTCTGAGGGTCGAGATTATCAGATATTTTTATTCCGTTATATTTTAATTTTTTAATAGCACAGATAATATCATTGATGTTTTCATGGTTCATTATATATATATTTATATATTTAAAATAAAAAAAATATTAGCCCCCCATGACTTTTTTTTGTCAGGGGGCTGTTTTTGTGTGATATATGGTTATGAAATATATACAGATGGTTTATGATTTTGATTTCAGCACAACATATATTGTATGGTTATGATTTTGATTTTGGACGGCACTATCCATCTGACCTCAGTGGAAAATTACTGGCACTGATTAACTGTCTATTTGACCTCAGTGGAAAATTACTGGCACTGATTAACTGTCCACTTGACCTCAGTGGAAAATTACTGGCACTGATTAACTGTCCATTTGACCTCAGTGGAAAATTACTGGGCACTTTAGTTACATATAAACTTATCTCTACATACAGACGGCACACGCGAGAGTCTGCAAAACTTCGATCTACGTCCAACCGTCTTACCACTTCGGCCATCGCTCTCTTATCAATAACACAGTTAAATTTAAATATATAAAATATTTGCGCTATCTCACAGGATTTGTATTACTAATGTAGCGTGAATTTACTTCAGTTTTTCAAAATTAATAAAATAATCGCACGTATGAGTTATCATTCGTTAAGGTCAAAGTACGTTAGAGCTAAAAATAACTCTACGTACTTGGTATATAAAACTGACGTGAATTTAAGGTTATTAGAGTCAAAATATCCCTCTCTGTTACAAATTGCTGCTTCACTAACAGCGATGCTTACAAAGAGAAGATAGATCACTAAATAATTAACGAAAAACGATATATATCGTGTCCGTACGGGGACTGAAATACCTCGATTACAGATAACATGTATTACAAGGGAGATAATCGTTTGACAGAGAGACAGCAGAGTTATCGCGCTTCATTACAGTGAAAAAAATAATTTTTATCTGCGTTTTGAGAGAAATGTATATAGAGACCTGCCAGGTGTTACAAATGTTGTGATGATTTAGACCCTCACGGAGCAAGAAATCTGACTAAAAAACAAGCAAAAATAACATAAAACAAGCAAAAATAACATAAAACAAGCAAATTTTCTCAGATCTATAATATTTTCTGAATAATGCGCTGATTGCAAACGAATTTATTCGCTAAACAAACAGTGTTGGTGCGTAAATACGACAACTCTACGAGTGTATATACAAATTAATATTAAGATTCTCTCCTCGTAGATCCAAAATGTGTCCAGACTGGTCAGTAAGTTTGAAATTTATTCTCGACAATAACGCATTATGTACACGTAGATAAACGGGGTTAATTGGTTCAGATACAATTAACCACCCAGGCGGAGCTTGAGGACTGAATGTATATAATATATAACCTTGCTCCGCAGTGCACTGCGGTGGCTAGATTTCTCAAGGTCTACTTGATAGCTGCCATCAATTACATCACATACTAGATTGATTGCGATCGTTGATGTTATATTAACAATGCCTGGCGATATATGACGACCTCCACCGTATGGATCTTTGTTATGTTTAAGAATAACCAGTGGTGGGGCTATTTTTCTCCATGAATCACATATTCTTTTAAACTGTTCATCAATAAAATCATTAACTGATTTCTTTAGCTCTTCAGAGTTAAATCCGGGAATTATAAATGTTGGTAGTTGTTCTTGCGTAATTCTGAAATGTTTAAGAAATACTGTTGTAAATAAACGATTGAGTGTAACACGCTGAACTGGATCGTCTTCATTAACTATATAACCTACAAAATATTTATCTGTTGCTGGGTTATATAAATGTTTTTCTCTGTTAACAAGAACATTATTCATAAACTCTAGATCTGAAGCAATTTGATTCAAATGTTGTATTGAGGCAATTATTTGATTTTTAAATCATCGCTGTAAGAAACATTAATGCTTGAAAATAAATTTCGTAGATTATTAAATACACGTTCATGTTCAGATTTAATTGTATTAGCATGTGAATTTATTAAATCAATATCAAGTACCATTATTTTACCTTTTTTACCATCAATTATATCTGTAAAAAAGGTTTCTGCTCTATCTATATAATGTATAGATCTTTTATCGCCTAAATGTTGTTGCCATGGATAAGCATCTTTTACTTTTCGATATTCTGGAAGTTGCATAAATATTCTTTTATCCGTGACGAAATCAGATCGTTGTGGTTCTAGTGGTCCTTGATAAACCGGTGGAATTTATGGCCATCCTAACACTGATCTAATCGAACTTTGATAGATGTCTACGAGATAACCAGGGGAATTTATTTCAATAGCCGCTGATAATGTTGGTTCGTAAACAGTAATCGCTATTTCGGATTCTTTTTCTGTAATGGATTTAATTCTGCGTTGAAATTCATTGTTGATCTGTTCTATTTCATAACTGCCAGTTGGAATACTAACTACTTGCCAATCAGGAGTTCCATCAGGTCTATTCTTATTTGCGAATACTAGTGAATTATCTGGCTGTAGTCCACCAAATGGTTTTGATCTAATATTAGGCCAGCTATGATAAACCCGTAACTGTGCTAATGCTATTTCCTTTGCAGGAATTGCGGTTGGAAAGTTAACGCTAAATTCAGGATTAGTAGAACTTAATGAAACCATTGTAGTTTTTGACGGAGTCGTATTAGTGACGATCTGCTGATGTAATTCCCTGTCTGTCATTATTATTATCGTTATTATTTAATTCGTCAAAATCATTAGCAATCACCTTAAACGCATCATCATAGGTTTTCATCATCATCGCAAATTCAGTATCGGATATTTCACCATCACTAACGCATGAAGAAATATACAAGGATAGTTTAGAACATGCCTCTGTTACTGTATGTAATTTAATCATATAATTGTGCAATTTAGCATTTGTACAGGTATCTATCTTTTTAGCTATAATACCGAGAACACCAGCAATAGTCGTTGATGCTGAAACAATGATGGTTATAACAACAGGTGCTGTCATCGTCAATGTTGATAATAATAATCCTGTTCCAGCAATAACAGCAGAAACTGAGTAAACAACTACATCGATGACAACTATACGCCTTTTGTATTTTTTTATTTTTATGTTATAATAATTAATAAAATCCTTTAGTTTAGACAGACGTTCATATACTTGATTGTATCTGTAACGTTGAACGTCGATGCGAGACTGAGGTTGATCCATTATTGTTATATTAAGTGACTAATTGTGGTGTTTCAGCTACAAATTCCAAGCACCACCAGTAAGACGTTGCGGTTATTGTTTGATCATCTGCTTCCAGTAAAAATATTTCTTCAGCATCTTTATTTAACACTATAGATACAACTCCAGAGAAAGTATCGGCTGAATGACGCCATGGAAATGTTGTAGTATAAATTTTAAACTTTGCAGAGCTAAAGATAGATAGTCTATACACACCAGTAACTTGTGCGGTATATTTAATAGTGTTATTTTGCTGTGACCATGTTGTTAATCCTGATGCTACTGTGTACACGACATTGACGATCTGATTGTGAGGAATTTTAATCAGATTAGTTTTTTTAATAATATTAGGTATTCCACTAACAATATCATTGAGTTTCATGTTAACGTCGGCTAGTTTTATGTTAACGGTTGGTGGATCACCAAAAAAATCTTTAATGGGTTTGTTTATGTTTCTACGAAAATTTAAAAACGTTTCCACGTGTTTAGTAAAAGTACCATTGAGTGTGGTCATTTCGGTATTGATTGTTTTTAGCGAATTTGTCGTAGGAATGTTGCTATCGTCTACATATTTCTTCGTTGCAGCGTCAAAATCTGATTCTGGTGTTCTAAGATTATTAATACCATTATTATTCATATTGAGAAATGCACGCATTATACCACCGTTGACTAATACGTACTTAGATTCTTGATCATCGACATATTTGTTTGTTGCTGCGTCTGTATCTACGGTTGGATTTCCAAGGTCAATAATTTTATTTCGATTCATGATAATGCAACCCCTGAATGAATCACCAGCTCGCTTGATAAAATCGTTAACTGACTTACCAGAATCTTGTATTTTACCCTGATCGGAGAAAATAACGATATTATTGACAACTGCGGTTGGAATTCGTACGATTACATCTGTCAGTTGTATGTTACTCGTTTTTAATCGTCCTTGTTTATCCTGAAAAACAACGACTTCATTTTGATCCACACTTGTAATATTTAATAAATCGTCAATCTCATTTCTGAGTTGATCAAGAGTTGCGTATTTAGATAAATCAACTTGCTTCTGAGCTTTGCGAGATCTTACGTAAATATCTACCATTATATTTATTAGTATCCGTTTAAATGTGACAATGTGGTATATTCATGCACGACTTTATGAGGTGGTTTTGTTGATTTTGATATAGCATCAAGTACATTAAGTACTTCACGACCACATACTGGTGGATCAGTTAATATTTGTGTTGGTAACGTTGAATACCAAATTGGAACAATATTATTGCTGACGTAATGAAGAAATTCCTTTGGTGGCGCTAATCCATATGAATCGAAATAAATAATTCCACGTGGATCAATTGCATATCCAACCCAATGCGTGCCTGGTCCAGAGTTTTTATCGAGATTAATAATGCCAGTTTC
>JAECUM010049050.1:0-25234 GCA_016617855.1 Megalonaias nervosa
TTTTTTTTTTTTTTTCTTTTTGTATTTCTAATTCTTCTTGCTGAGTTTTGGGGCATTTTTATGGATGCGTGCCCGTTATCTCCACACTTGAATAATTTGCCTTTATACAAAGTTTTGGTTAAAATAAAAATAAAAACGTGCATAAAAGAATGTCATTATGTCTTTAGCGCGTTCTTTTTCTATTTTTACGTTGAGAATAGTCAGCGGGTCTTTTTGACCAATGTTACGGTCAGTTTATTTGAGTAAAGTTCTTTTCATCATACCAAATTTATTGATGGGGCAACTCTCAGAGAGAAAGAGAGCAAAAGACATCATTCTGGCCTCCTTTTTGCGGACGGTGTCACTCGTGCGATGTGGGTGTTGCATCGCTAGTGTGCTGACAGGTACACGGTTCGAACTGTAAAAAGGAAGTCAGATCCTGAAGTCTGCAAAGTAGCAATTATTTATTGACATCAAACATCATTCAATATAGATAAATTACACACAAATCAAATTATGCATTTAAGCTGGAGAATAAAAATGTTATATTTATTTAAAGATAACCAGCTTCACACAATTCTGTCATTTATGTATTTTGGAATATAATGTCGAATAAGTTATCAATAATCCAAAAATTGGTTACGAATTAAATGTTCCAAATTAGTACCAAAATTATTTGCAATCAAAGTATCTTATTGACTGTTTGTTCTACAAAAAAAAACTATTATTTTCTGTAATTTTAAAGGCATTTTGTTTCTAAATTATTAGTAAGCATGAAGTTGGTAGCAAACCATTTCAGCAAAAGTCAATCCTATAATTACAAACTAATATAAATTCTAAATAAAATTTAAACAATCCATGACACACTGTATTTAAAAATTAATATTATATAATAATATAAGATTACAAACGCTTTAGAAGTGAGTGAAATACTTCCTAAATATGTTTCTTCTCAATTGTCAATGTGTTGATGCACTTAGGAAAAAAAGTCAATAAATTAAGACGATGTACATTTCTCTTACCTGTATAAAGGAAGTCAGACCCTGAAGTCTGCAACGTAGCAATTCTGACTAGGCTGTCCAGAGCGGAATGTATATATAGCGTTCCGGCAGTGATTGCACATTTGTTTAGTTCTTAATAGGTCATGGCTTTTAACACCTAGCTTCAACTGTCGTGTTCTTGAAGTCCGGAGAGCCCTTCGTACTTCCGAAAAACTACGAATGGTTTTCCAGTTTGCATTCCGCTTCCAAAAATAATTTGCCCCGTGAAAACCTGCCTACAATGCAAAACCTAGACTCTGACTGTATAATTTCTCTCATTACTTAAGCGGCGGGAAAGCTTGATAATGCAAATAGTTTGTATGTTTGTTTTTTCTTTTTTTTTTTATATATATCTGTACCGTATTGCTACCTTTCTTTATTGGAATATATGAGAAGCACAGTAATATATTTTGTTGTAATGTACAAATGCCGTAGTACATAAGAACAGTTATAATTTTTTATTAACGATATACAGTTTGGGTTATAAAACTTATAACAATCATAGTCTTTATTACAAAATACACAATTTGAATTACACATTAAAAACTCTAACAAGCATCATCTTTATGAAAATTATACAGATTCAAATTGCAATCCTAAGATCTGTACTTTTAAAAAATTCCTCAAAAACTCGATCGTCATACTATCACTATTTATCATTGTCCCTATCTTGATGTTCTGGTACAGAATGTGTGTTTGCATCCTTGCTCCAATTTATTTTTACTCTAAGCCCCAGCGGTATCTCGAATGGTATCCTGGTAATGTGTATCTCCTCAGTCTTTGATTTATTCATTATTATTGGTGCTTCTGTTACCATTCCTAGTCTAAAATTGAAAGGGGTTCATATGGCAAAATTGGGTTGTCTCCCTTCGGTCATACGCTAAATATAACTCTTTTCTCGCCCCAGGTAATACCTTCGAATTCGTCGAAGTATCTCCTCTGGCTGATAGCGAAGTTAAAATATCGGCTGTGATTGGTCTTTCTTCCATGGGGATCATCGAAAAGTCAATGCCTTGTGCTCCAATTTAGTATTGTTCCATCCTCTGTCACCGTCGTGTTGGTTTGGAAATATATTTCCAGAACTGGCATTTTCTCCTTTAGCTCGTATTTCAAAAGATTAGTCTGTCGAAATGTGTACAGTTCATACGAGTAGAGCCTTCATGTACAAGTGAGCGAAGTTCGTGTACCGTTGAGCAAAGCTCACAGTTCACAAAATTGCAAACAAATTATTTGTCACATTTTATTTTCCAAATATCTATCGATTCTGTGTATGTAGGCATATCTCTTTCATTCTAAACAGTTGTTTCGTGCTCACCAGATCTCCGGAATGTAGACTTGGTGAGAGCCATTTTGGAACCCTTGCTCCCGCTTGCATGCATTTGGCGGCATTGTACTGTACTTATTATGATAAAATAATCAGAATCAATTCTACATAACGCCGTTATCTACCAGCAGCAGAGGAGGTGAACAGACCATTTTTGTTCGAGACCTTATTTATGAAAAATAAGCCTTCCTACGAAAAGGAAATCTTAAGGTCAATAACGTTAAACCACAACCTCTAACTAGTTAGCTCATTTTGTTACTTTTCTCTGATGCGCGTTTTTATTTTTAGGAATGTTTCGTTTACGCGCTGGTCACTCAACGCTGGTCGTTCACCTCCTCTGCTGCTGTAAATTAAACAGCCATTATAAATATTATCAATAATGATTGGAGAACCACACTCAGCTAGATTAGCTCGAGAGCGACTAGATGCAATCAAAAAATATTTACCTGTTCGTGATTTAGTCAAACAACAACTACAAGCTCGTCAGGAGTCTCAGGTGGAATTTGCAAAAGGTGCAGAACAATTATTTAAACCGATTGTCGAACCAACAAAGAAAATTGTTACAGCAACTGAGGCAACACAAAGAGCTCTTGAAACATTACCTGTTGATATTGCTGGCCGTATTCAAGCAGCTCAACCACAACCACAACCAAAACCACAACCACAACCAAAACTACGAACCAGAACTAAGATAATAGATAAATTTACACCTGAAGGTATTGCTGCTATCAAGGACCCAGACAAATTACTTGATATTGTTGCATATAGATATGATGAAAGACAAAAATATGTACAACCAAACATATTAAATCTCTAAAACGTGCTGATTGGATCAAGGATGTGTATCGCATCACTACTGATACTCCGGAAATCAGATCTAATGAAGATACTAGAAGTTTTAATAGATTTGACGAGATTGTGTATGAGCATATGAAAAAAGCTAAACAATTTGAATTACCATCACCACAACGACAATTTGAATTACCATCACCACAACAACAACGAGAACAACCATCACCGCAACAAGAACAACAATTTCAAGAAATGATGAAACGATTTCAATCACCACGACAACGACAACCAGTCAAAATAACAGAGGAAGAATATCAAGATCCTGGCGCAACTGGAAGTGGTTTAGGAAGTGGCTTTATTACTTGTCCCAATAACGTCCTTGCTGATGTTGATCGGCTATAAATTCTCATTGGAGGAAAACGAGCTGGTAATAATTCCCCAGAAATCATTAATGAAGCAGCTGATATTTGTCAACGATTATTTACAGGTGGTGTTATGGATATTGGTGTTTATCGGTCTCTCATTAATGAAATTAGTGACGATTATCATAGTGACTAAGTATGTAATTAGATGCAATTAGTGATAAAATCACTTAATAATAATATGATCATACACAATACTCATAGACCAACCATGGTCAGGGTAATAAATTCACGATTACCAGTATACAAAACGACCTACGGAGATGGACTAGGTGATGTTGTTCAAGGTCTGTTTAGAAGGATAGCCCCAAAAGCAATACCGCTTACAAAGCAACTAGGAATGAAAGCTATTGATGTTGTTCGTGAAAAAGGTATTGGCGCTGTTGGTGATGTTGCTAGCAAAGCATTTTCAGCAATCAAAGATAGACTAGCGCGATTAATACGACGAAAACCTCAACCAGTAAAATTACCCAGCACTGAAGTGATGCCCGCAAATGTCAGTAAAATAATAAATCAAGCTGCTAATCAAAAACTAGCAGAGTTGGCTACCAACACTAATGTTGGGTTAGAAAAAGAAAAAAAATATAACCGCTAGTCTGATAGCAGGAAGTGGTCTTCGTGTTAGACGAAGACGATAATAATAAATATGTTCAAGCGTATATCTGATCCCGCGTTTGACATGGACGCACCAGTTTTAAAAGATGAATCTATGCGCGATTATCAATATTATTCTTATGATGCACGAGATCCAAATCAGCGTGGAGGACAAACTGAGCTGCAAGTTCAGGATACAAGCAGATATTTCTTACCCGCTGAAGCATTTATCGAGGTTGAAGGTGAAATTCTAAAAACAGATAATAATGAATACGACGCTGATGTTAGTGTTGGTTTTGTTAATAATGGTGTTATGGCGTTATTTAAAGGTGCAGCATATATCATTGATGGACGAGAGATTGAGATCTGTCATGAATATGTTGACGTTGCCACGACGATACTTGGTCTTGCGCGATATAGCGATGATTACTCAAGGTCAGCTGGTCCATCAATGATGTTTGCAAAGGATACTTCTAATTCTCCAGAGTACCAACAGTATGATATAGGACGACCAAGAAATTTTGCTAGAAACGCCGACGCGGATGTACAAAGTATGATTATTAATGTAGATCCAGATTTCAACTTAGGATTTAGATTACGTCGAGCAATGTTAAGCGGTGCAAGGAGAAGATTTTCATGTGCCATTCCACTATCACATATTTTTGGATTCTGTAGAAATGTCAGAAAAGTCATTTTCGGAACTAAGCATACAGTTGTACTTGTGAAAAAAGGTACCGACGATGATGCAATATGGAGACCCGCTGGTGATGCTGGCAGAGTAATTCTTACAAAACTTTCATTATGGATGCCAGTAATGACTCCAACAATACTTGAAGAAGAACGTTTACTTTCTTTTATGAGTCAAGGTGGTAAATCAATGTTATCATGGTTGACAATGACCACAGATGCTGTACAAAGTACAGTTAATGGTTTATTTACTTGGCATATAGCTTTTCAGCAAGGTGTTTCTGCACCAAGGAATATATTTATTGCATTACAAGATACTGCACGAGTAAATAGTCAACATCACAGTATAATGATATTTGATAAACTCGGTGTTTCTGAGGTTTCTTTAAGGATAAACGGAAATCAAGAACCCTCTGAGGATATTTTGTTGAATTTTGAGTTAAATCATGTAGCACGTGCTTATCATCGATTAATGACATTCATGGGGCGTGATCAGAATATTGATTCTGGTTTACAAATATCACAGTTAGATTTTACAACATTATATCCGATTTATTACTTTTCGCTGGAACATTTAGATTTAACCAGACAGTCCGTCGTTGACATACATTTTCGAGCTCATGTTAACAGAGATGTTGGAGCTGTTCCTGATTACAGAGCAATTGCTATTATACGTAGTGATAAATCAATGTTACTTGAAGGTGTTGTTGGACGAATGAGATTTATTGATGCCCCAGTAGAAAACATGTAATTAGATCACTCATAATAATTATAAATGTCATATCTAGTTAATGTCAGTCTGACTCCTGGTCAGATTAAAAAGCTACAATCATCATCAAAAAATAATTGTGCGGCAAAAATATCACCAAAGCGAGAACAAATCGCAGGTGGTCCGAATAAGCTATCATTATCAGAACGCCAGCATAGGCATTTCAATGAAGCAAAAAAATTAAATAAAGGTATAAAACTTAATCTTTCTGCAAGTGTCATTAAAGACATCGTTAAAACGGGTGGCATATTTTCACTTCTCGCCGCGTTACCAGCAATAATAGCCGCTGCAGCCCCAGCTGTTGCAAAAGCAGCTGCATTAGGCGCTGTTGGAACCGCTGCTGGAATGGCGTTAAAGAAAGCAACGAGTCAAGGAATTATGCACGCAGAAAACTTAAAAAAAAAGATCACGGGCAAAACAACACGGAAGACGTCTAAGAGCACCAAACGTGCCACAGCCGGGCCGTCTAAGATTATCAGGCCCAGCATACGGTCGCGGTCTAAGATTGCCAGGGACCCCATATTCATGGTACGGAAAAGGTCTAAGACTGCCCCGGTGACTTCGTCATCGAGTTCGATGATTCTTCCTATGTCTAATTTTGATTTACTTAATGCTGCTAAGCAACTTAATATAAAAAACTTTAGAGGTGTTTTTATGCGTGATCAATTACCTACCGTTGCAATGCAACATGAAACAGGTATTATTAATCTCGATAAAAACTCTGGTTCAGGAACTCATTGGGTGGCATATGCAATTGATCCACGTGGAATTATTTATTTTGATTCGTACGGACTGGCGCCGCCAAAAGAATTTTTAAAATATATTAGCACAGTACGAAGTACTGCTGTGCAAAGTAAGAATTCGATGCGTTCTAAGATCTGGTATTCAACATTACCAACACAAAAATTAACGGATCAGCCAATATGTGGTCGAGAAGTACTCGCTGTACTTGATGCTGTATCAAAATCAACAACACCACCTCATAAAGTCGTGCATGAATATACTACGTTGTCACACTTAAAGAGATATTAGTAAATATAATGGTAGATATTTATGGAAGATCTTCTCGCAAAGCTCAGCAGCAAGTCGATTTATCTAAATATGCAACTCTTGATCAGCTCAGAAATGAAATCGATGATTTATTAAATATCACAAGTGTGGATCAAAATGAAGCCGTTGTTTTTCAGGATAAACAAGGACGATTAAAGACAAGTAATATACAACTGTCAAATGTTCTTATACGAATTCCCACCGCGGTTATTAATAATATCGTTACTTTTGCTGATCAAGGTAAAATACAAGATTCCGGTAAGTCAGTTAACGATTTTATCAAACGAGCTGGTGATTCATTCACAGGTAACATTATTATGAATCGAAATAAAATTATAGACCTTGGAAACCCAGCCGCAGATATAGATGCAGCAACAAAAAAATACGTCGATGATCAAGAATCTAAGTACGTATTAGTCAACGGTGGTATAATGCGTGCATTTCTCAACATGAATAATAATGGTATCAATAATCTTAGAACACCAGAATCAGATTTCGACGCTGCAACGAAGAAATATGTAGACGATAAGGAAATTCCTATGACAACTTCGTTAGCTACAATCAATGATGAAATGACTACACTCAATGCTAATTTTACCAATCATGTACAAACGTTCTTAAATTTTCGTCGAAATATAAACAGATCTGTTAATGATTTTTTTGGAAGTCCACCAAATGTTGACATAAAACTCTCCGACATTAACACGAAACTCAACGACATTGTCAGTGGAATACTTAATATTGTTCAAAAAACTAATCTGATTAAAATTCCACACAGACAAATTAAAAATATCGTGTACACAGTAGCATCAGGATCATCAACATGGACACCGCGCGATAACACTCTCGAACATACCGCAGAAGTAACTGGGTTATACAGGCTATCCATGTACGGTTTGGAAATTACTGCGGCCACTTCATCATCACCGAATGTACATTATAATCCTCTATTGGTGATGCTAAATAAGAAGATCAAAGAAACGTTTACGTTGACATCAACGGAAATGCCCCCGAGACGTTACTGGTGGTGTCTGGAATTCGTAGCTGAAACCCTCAATTAATTACTTAATTAAATGACGTCATTGTATAATGAATCAAGTGACGGAGTCACTTGTCGACGTTCAACGTCACAGATACAATCAAGTATGTGAGTGTCAAACCAAACTAAAAAATATCATCGACGATTATACAGTAAAAGTAAAAAAAATATCGCAGACGTATGGTTGTTATTGATATAATTGTTTACTCAGTTTCTGCTGTTATTGCTGGAACCGGATTATTATTATCAACAATAACAATGACAGCACCTGCAGTTGTAACAATTGTCGTTTCAACTTCAACGATTATCGCAGGAATTCTCAATATTATCGCTAAGAAGATATCTACATGTACAAATGATAAATTACACGAGTATATAATAAAACTACACACAGTAACAACATCTTATTCTAAACTATCATCGTATCTTTCGGCGTACCTCAGCGATGGTAAAATATCTGATGAGGAGTTCTCAACGATAATGAAAACCTACAATGAAGCATTTAGAATCGCTAGCGATTCTAGTGATAAACTAACTTGTGATAAAGTGGAAAATGGAATTTCCGAGAGAGAACGATCTGTGTTCTATTAAAATAATAACTAAATAACGGAGTATTTTAAATAATGTCAGCGTTAGAACTATTACAACAGATCGTCACTAATACAATGCCGTCAAAAACTACTATGATATCATTAAGTTCGACCAATCCTGAATTTAGCGTTAACTTTCCAACTGCAATTCCAGCAAGTGAAATAGCATTAGCACAATTACGAGTTTATCATAGCTGGCCAAATATCAGGTCAAAATCGTTTGGTGGACTACCAGCAAACAATTCACTTGTATTTGCAAATAAGAATAAACCTGATGGAACTCCTGATTGGCAAGCTGTTGGAATTTCAACGGGCAGTTATCAAATAGAACAGATTAATGATGAGTTCCAACGCAGAATTAACTCTATTACAGGAAAAGAATCCAAAATAGCAATCACTGTTTACGAACCAACATTATCAGCGGCGATTGAAATAAATTCCCCTGATTATGTTGTAGATATTTGTCAAAGTTCAATCAGATCTGTGTTAGGATGGCCTGATGTTCGTCCCCCAGACCAAAGGTCAAATGGAATTCCAGAACCAACCATAGAGAAATTAAAAACAACAGAAAATTTTTTTATAATTAAACCTGATTATTGGGAGAAACGTCCATGGACATCTATCCAAGATGGTGAAATAAAAGGTGAAGCAATATTTATTTTAGAGAGTAGGGTTGCATTTGCTGTCGAAAATTTTTCTCCAACAATTACAGATTCTCTAAAGGTTGAATTTGAAAAAAGATTAAACGAATTAAAAAATTTATTTATTACATTATCGATTGAATATTCCAGCGATGCATTTGAGAATACCATCAAAGTAATAAAACATTTAAAAATGGTTATTGCTGATTTACTAAATGCTGATATCGCTATTAATAAAGAACTTCATAAAAAAATTTAAAACGTGGTGATGAGGTAATTATATATTTTGCTAATATAAATCTACCAGACAAACCACAAGAGTTTAAGTTACCAGAATTTGACATAACTGGATTTGAAAAACAACTTAATGATGTTATTGATGAATATTTCCCTAAAATACTTGAATCATGGAAAAAAATAATCCCGCCATCGGTTATTCTTAAACATAATAATGATCCATACGGTGGAGGCCGTCATATCTCGCCGGGTATTGTTAATATAACATCAACGATCGCAGTCAATCTAGTATGTGATGTAATTGATGGCAGCTATCAAGTAGATCTTTCAAAGTCTAGCCACCGCAGTGGCACTGCGGAGCAAGGATATATATTATATTCATTCAGTCCTCAAGCGCCACCCGGGTGGTTAATTGTATCTGAACCAATTAACCCCGTTTATCTACGTGTACATAATCCGTTATTATCAAGGATACATTTCAAACTTACAGACCAAATAGGACGTATTTTGGATTTGCAAAATGAGGTTTTAAGTATTAATCTATATGTGAGATCATAGAGCGTTATATCGCAAAACAAAAAAAAAGCAAAAAAATATCCGAATCTAACTCGGATCAGAATAATTTTTTTTTACTGGGGTAAATCGTAATTATCAGAATAAAATATTATAAATAAACTGTCAATTTTGCCAGGGATTTTGTTTAGCCATTATCACATTAACTCCACCTTCACTTTCATTTTCACAATGCTCTCTTAACTGTCTTATACGAAAGTTCACAATCTTTTTCTGTTCGTATTCATGAGATAATTCTAACTTAATTTTATCAATAACTTGTGAGAGAGGTACAAACAGCTTTACCTGATTATCTGTAACTGTTGCCAACCACCGTAACATTGCCTGCTGGATAAACTTCATGAATTTATAATCAGATGGCAAGGTGTATCTTTTTTCCAATTTCCGTTGTTCTAATGATTCAAAACCACACAGAATTTTTTCAGGATTAAGATTATCAGATATATTTATACCGTTATGTTGTAATTTTTTAATCGCAGAAATAATAACATTAATATTTTCGGAATTCATTATATTATAAATGTTTGTTTAATATAAAAATAAAATCAGAATAATATTAATAAAATAAAAATAATAGTCCTTAAGGACTGTTTCAAGATGATTATATACAAATGATTATGATTATATACATATGATTATGATTATATACATATGATTATATCTTAATTAAGGATAACCCCATGTGACCCCCTAGGTTGCCAAACAACATCCTAGCAGGATCAGAGGTCACATATAAACTTAATTCTAAGAACTTAACTAACTTATCCTAGGAGAGCACAGTTACATATAAACTTAATTCTAAGAACTTATCCTAGGACAGCACAGTTACATATAAACTTATCTTAAAGACAGTACTGTGGGCCTTCTCTATGTTCAATACAAATTTGCACACTCCCCCATCATAATCAACCCAGGGAGTGCAAAATTGCACCCACCAAGTGACATGGTAGAAGAGTGTACAAATTTTCTATTGAAACATAGACGGGCTGGCTGAAACCCCACTAAAGAAGAGGATTTTGGCATAATATCGTCTTTCGCCCGACAGTATGCCGGTCACGAGAATCGAACCACGGACCTTGAGTACGAAAATCCAGCACGTTAGCAATCGGCCACCGGACGTCAATATATCAATAATGAAAATATTATTATATAGTTAGCGCGCAAGTATACAGAATAAAATCACAATTTATTGTAAAATGTATTATGGATTTCTTAATAAAATCACAATTATTGTACAATGTAGTGTGGATTTCTTAATAAAATCACAATTATTGTAAAATGTGAATTTATTTTCAGTTTCCAAATACTTGGACAAACTACATACACAAAACCCACATTTCTGCCGAGTTAAAAGTCTGTATTAATCAGACGTTGCTAAGGATACTAAAATGATCGATAGTTATATGAACAAGCATCCCATACTCATTTCTAAAAATAACCTCATGTATACAATTCACTGCTGAGATATATTAGCCGAGATAATCTAACACAGACAATATGTGACTCAGGTTATTGGATTAGCTTATTCTTATTAAATGTGTTTCTGTGTAATAGTAACACAAATTAGCTACATTCAATGGACTTCTTGGAAACGTTAGTGTCCTATGGGACATTAAAACTGTATAAATCTCTATTGTTGTGTTATACATGTATTTTGAAGACAAATGGATTTTGCTGCTGACTAGTGTACAACACAATTACATATCATTTTTATAAACGATATATTTATTTATGGACGAAATAACACATACAATAAGGAAAGATATATCGATACTTACTCAAAACAATGTGGGTTCCATTTTGACCAAATTCACAATATATTGCTGTCATTAGTACAACAAGTACGACAACTGCAAGATTTACTAAGGTATGCTTGACGGAGTTGTCTCGCTTAATCATCTGATACCATAGGAACATACGCGAATCTGACTTTTCGTCCAAATCTCACTGAAAAAGCAGATTTTGTGATATTATCTGCCACGCATTTTACTGAAGGTGGTGCTATGTTAAAATATTTACTAGCAGAATTAATTGATTTAAACATAATTTCTTGGCCAGTCTCTGTATTTACAGATTTAACAGCCCTTGCGTATCGTGCGCCGCCAGAATTTCCGGACTTGCAATTTTGACTTTGTGTAACAATTCGCAAGTTATCAAGCGAGTTATCAAGTTTATTACCACTGATGTGAACTATTACAAGTCCATCTTTAATGACCCCATAAAAACATTCGTAGATGAATCTATGTGAGAAATAATTTTTATTTCCACTGGTATTAAATCTAAAATAACCAAATTTATCAACACTACCGACTGGTTTCTTTAATCTACAGTGCCTAATTACACCATCACGAGATGCTTCATAATTTGTAATGATTGGATGCGTTACAAACTCATTTTGCTCCATTTATATACTAATATTATTTGTTTAAATCATTATTTTGAAAATCTAGCGAGATAATCTTCTTCGGTTTTTATAGGAAATTCACCTGAAGATGTTTAATTTTTTTATCGTAATATCGTTTCAGCTCTCTGCATTTTTTACCACCACATTGCACACACAGTTGAGTTTTTCCTCTGACTCCAACACCACACCGCACACACGATTTTGGTCCTAAACTTCCATCTCTAACGCACTGCATATGGTAGCCGCAGAATTCATTTACGCATGCTTTGTTACAAGGAGAAGTATATCCGATCATAAGCTAATTACATCGATTATTTGTTTGAATCATATACAAGAGATTAAAATTCAATTTAAATACATATTTGTCTTAATTATAATAATTCAGGAATTATCCGCAATTGAACATTCTGGAGCCAGATTTGATCTTGACAGACTGCCGAAATATAAATTTAGTTTTTCGATGCAAGATCTAGCTTTAACGAATAAAGATATAACAAAACGTATCCTTGAAGCCAAAAAGGAATTTCGCGACGATGGTGCGGCTCATGTGTGGTCGACATTCAGAATTGGAAATATTATTAATGTAATGAATGACAAACGAGGAAGAGAGATTATTGATTACCTTGTTCAGAGATATTTTATTTTAATAAATTTATTGTAAAGACAGACGATGACACTTGGATTATTCGTGACAAACGTGATTCTGTCCACATGCAATCAGGAAATAATATTGTTCTCAGTAAAAATTCCAGACCAGGAATACTTACTGGTATTGACAAACCATATTACGAACGAACATATCCTGTGACTGCGGTTGTGTACGCAATATATCCGTTAAATAACAAACCTAACGTTGGGGATCTCAAACCTATGAAACTGTCAAGGATAAATTGTGTAGCTGAACGGGTTACAGAACACTTCACAAACGCGATACGCGGAAACGGTTTAACGGATTTACGACGTAAAAAAATAAATACGTGGGCAGAAACAGTTAAAGATACCGGAGCGTCTATCAGCGACGTTGCTGAGCTGGGAAAGAAATTAAAATTCCCAATGACAGTGAAGACGTTAACCGGAGAGATTTTGTACAAACCAAAATATAAATCAAGAGGAGCTTCGAAAGATATTATTGATCATAACGCTCATGCATGGACTGTGGCAGTAATAATATTTCCACGAGACAGAACGGTTAAATTTTATAATGGTCATGTATTTGATTTTATCAGAAATATCAGTAAAATTGACCCTGTATCTGTTTGGCTGTTTCAAAGTTCGGAATATGATTATCATGATCAGTTTGTACGGTCTAATGGTGATATTTATCGTACAGAATTTCTCCACGAAGACATGAAAAATCTTGCATTAAAATATACCTCTGATGATATTAAGGTTGGACAATTACTGAATAACTGTTTTACCGTTCCATCAGTTGCTGCTCACGCTGCTCAGGAGAAAAATTCATGGAAACCGACACGATTGGAATTTCTTGAAGATGTCCAACACAGTTGTGTGGAATACGGACATGATGGATTGTGGAATACTAAATACGATTATAATGACGTTATCTCAGTTGATATGGTAGCATGTTATCTTGGAAGTTTTCTTGGATACGGAGAATGTTCTGAATACTTTAAGAGATTTGGACATCCGACACACGATATGACTAGAGTTGCGATAAACGGACCCTTACCAGATTTTGACTTAAACGGATTCGCCTGTATAGAGTCGTTCGAGTTTTACAGGGATCTCCATCCGATTGTTTATGCGTGGTTTGGAAGACATTTTCCAGAAAAATGTTGGGTTCCAATAGTACTAATACAGTACATGCTTGATGCTGGAATTTTAATGTCGTTGAGCGTGAGTGAAGCAATTATATCATACCGCGTGCAGAAACAAGTTTGGTTGCCAGAACCGGATATATTTAATATTAATGATGCTAGAAGAGATTTTTCTAATCTCAACGAAGATGATATTGTTAAAATTACTAATAATATACGTGAATGCAGGAGAGAAAGTGATGAGAAATTTGCAAAAGATCTTGGCAGAAAAATAATCGGTAAATTTACGCAAGGAGGATCATATGATCATAAACGAATGTGTACAAGATTAATCATGGACGATGCTGAACTCGATTTTATAATTGCTGATACAACGGAGAAAAACACATTTATAAGTCGAAGTAATGCTTATTTATCAGACGGAACTAAATTAGGTACAATTGTGAGCTACACTGATGGCGAGTCACCGCAGTTTACTCATTTAAGATCTTCGATGCTAGCGTATGTTTCGATAAATTTATTATCGATGATAAACAGATTTCCTCGTTACGCAGTCAGAGTCGCGACAGATTCATTTTATATAAATAAAAAATATGTGGATTCGTTAAAACAATTGCATATTAACAATCATGCATCATGGGGCGAATGGAGAATGAAACATGAATATATAATTAGTTATTCTGAATCTGCCGACGTTGAAATTGCGGAGACATATTACAAGAATAATTAAATACCAGGATTGTCATCGGCACCATCTCTATGTGATCCTGTGGCTAGATATAAAACCGTTTATCTTAATGGGTGTGGTGGCTCAGGTAAAACAACACGCGCGATTGAATTATTTAATAATTGTTCTGATATGATCGTTTTGACACCGACACATAAACTCGCCAGGGAAATAAAAGAACGAGGAATAAAATCATGTACATATCATAGTTTCTTTAGATGGTGCGGAGACGCATGGACTCCATCGCGGATGGGTGAGAAATATATTCCTAAAATTATTATCTGGGACGAGATATGCACAGTGTCGCTAGAGGTATTAAAAATATTTCTTGATTGGCTGTCATTGAAGAATACTGCTGTGATAATGTGTGGCGATCATGGTCAACCACCACCTTTCATTGGATCGTCTCCACATGAGTGGCTGAAAACATTTATAGATTATTACGAAGAAATAACTGATGACCATAGAGCTATTGATAAATCACTAAAAGAGTTTAAAAAGTTAATAAGACTACAGCCAGATAAAATACAGTGTGAGATAATGCGTAAAGTAATTCCAGAAACTCCTATGAATGATTTTTTGACTTTATGGAGACCTGCTGATTTGATAGTTGCAAGTAGAAAAATAGTTCGCGATACACTTCAACAACAATTATTTACGTTACACAAAGAAAAATTTTCAAATCTACCTGTACCTTTGTGTTATCACCCAGCAGATACTCGACGACAGAATGTTGATGTTGAGATTCCTGGTGGTGGAATACAAAATCTTGTGCTAAATGATATTGTTTTAGTTGTTGTTGATGTTGTTGAGAGCGCGTTAAGCATGGATAAATCGCCGTGGACGTTAGGATACGCTATAACGATTCACTCATCACAGGGATTAACTATTACTGATACAAATATTTGGATTGTCGATGATCGTATTGAGTGGTCAAATTTAGTTTATCTTGCAGTGTCTCGAGTCAGAAGAATATCTCAACTGCACAGGGTTATCATGGATTGCGTAATAACCGAAGAAATCATTAACAACTTTGTCGATATCAATAAAAAATTAGCGAGTTATAAGCAATGTGACAAAAAAAATAATCGCGATTTTAATATTGATGCTGAATTTATTATAACACTAAAACAACAACAGAATAATCATTGTGCAAGTTGTAACTGTAATATGCTGTGGCAGTATTCAAATAATAATCCAAGACAATTTACCGTTGATAGAATTAATAGTAGTCTTGGTCACACACGCGAAAATGTGATGCTGACCTGTCTTGAATGCAATCGACGTCGAGGCGCTGGACGCTGTGCAAGTTTACAAAAGTGAACGCTGTGGTAATTGTGTATCTGTAGGAATTATTTGTAATTGTTCGCGTACAAATCCACGCTGATGAGCAGTTGAATCTAATCTGTAGATTGCAGGTCTACCAGTGGACCTTACCACGCTAGAAATTTTGTGTGTGGTCACACTCCAGATAGGATCAGTTGCTTTTTTTCTACCTCCTTCAAGTTCACCAGGTTCATATAAATATCTTACGGTAATATTACCTAGTACTGGTTGAGAGGAAGATTTACGTTGAATTGGTATATATTTTTTTGTGATCGCATTAGAAGGTTTCATAGAAGTTGCACGAGTCATTTCATTGTTTAACGCAGCTATCACACTTGGTAACCTTGCAACCCATTCACGAGATCTCTCCATGGACTTAAAGTCAGCGGATATTTCCTTTGTGTATTGGTATCCAAATAACCGCTCAGCAAGTGTTCGATTAAATCGTTCAACGATTGCCTGATCACGATGAATTTCCGTGTGTCCTCGTCTGATTTTAACGTTATGTCGCTTCATCAACGATGATACTGCACCAAGAAATTCTTTGCCAGGATCAACCTGTAGCAGTTGTGGCCATCGTAGACCACCACGTTGATAAATGCGTTCAAACGCAGATGCAACTTCAGTTGCTGTTTTAGTTGACAGTGGTTCTGCTTCTTTATATCTACTCGCAACGTCAACGACAGTTAACGCGTATTTGTATGTGTATTGACGTCTGCCAATTTTAATGGTATCGTGTGGTAAAAACAAAATATCTGCTTGATGAACTTCATTAGGGGTACTGACATCAAAATGTGCATACTGAATTTTGTTAGGTGGACGTTGATAGATTTGCCATATTGCCTGTATTGCTAACCACGCTGCAGCAACAGAACGTGAGACTTTTGCTGCTTCAGCAAGTTTACTAATCGCTGCTTTACCTCTCCAATATCCTCTTGGGCTATAATAAACAGATTCCATTATTATGATAATAATCAGTTGATTAATTACCAGCCCCTAACATTATTTTACCTTTCATACCAGCTTTTATCAGAAAAGCAGCTAATTTTTCTCGAAGTGATTTATCTTTTGTATTATTTATGGCATGAATTAATTTTATATCGGCGAGATGTCGTTGTTGTAAATCTTTACTTTTCTACGCAACATCATGAATGCGACACGCTTGATCAATTGCGTTTATTGGATACTCTCCAGGTCTTGGTTATCGAGTCGGATATCAAGACGAGTTCCAGGACCACAATAATTATATCCAAGCAATTGTTTTTCACCAGGATACTTTGCCCATGGAGCTCCTGGTAATTTACCTAACGAAGCAGCAATATCTCCACCTGTCCTTAATGAAATAAATTTGTATTTTTCTATAACACATTTCACACACTTGTCTGTAAGTGCGCGCCTGTTATTTTTTGTTATTATTGTCGTTCATCCACTGGTATGAGCGGGTGCTCTACATCGAACACAATATAAATCCATATTATTATTATATGGATATAATTGACTTCTCAGCGACACGAAAACAAGAGCCAGTCAAACATCATCAGTATTAACAGCGGTTACCTTAGCGTCAATGGGAATTAGCATTACAGACCCCCCGCCCCCCGGGCCCGTATAGCGTCAAGAAATAAAAGCACACCCTGGACCTGTACAGCGTCAATGGAAAATTGGGTAGAGTGACTAGCACACCCTGGGCCTGTATAGCGTCAATGGAAATTGGGTAGAGTGGCGACTAGTATACTGTGGGTCTGTATAGCGATAAGCGACAGGTGGCATGACGTCACACTGGTAACAATGTAGCAAAAAGAGAAGTACTGTGACGTCAGGCTACCTGAGAGAGGGCTATAGACAAACACGAATCAAGAGCGTTCGTGTTTTTAGTAGAGGAAGGGTTTTATATATTATATATTCGTTTAGGTTGGAGACAAAATGAAAATTAAGATCTTTTCGAGGCATTGGAAGTGGCCCTGAAAAGGGCCGTTGTTTGTTATGTGATGTTAACACCATTCCGTTAACATACAGGACATCGCATAGGTCTTCTTTTCTTCCTCAAATTTCTCAAAGTTTGTCTTAAACTGTGTCTCACTTCTGGTCCGTAGATGAGAGTCCGCTTAAGACAGCCTTGTCTTTCCACATAACATCTTCTTTTCCAAAGAGTGGCACCGGTGATCCGGATGACAGTCCATTTTGTTTTCACATACATGGGTAAGTCGGTACGGAACAGCATTGAGGATACCAAAGTAGAGGATTCTACGTCGATCAACATCTTCTCTGTGACGAGAACAGGTGAAGGGAATGAAGTGAACCGCGTTTATTTATAGTGGAAGACCGGATCGAAACGGATTGAAAGGGTTCACCAATCCCAACACGCGTTACAAAATTCAGTCACTTCGCGGAGTCTGTCTTCCAATCCGAAGAGAGCTACCTGTGACGTCACATTTCTATATAGGCACACTAGCGTCTGTGCGCAGTGAATCGATGCGGTATTGTTTTGTGAAACATGACGGAACCTAAGAAGACAATGAATTGGGGTGCACCGGCTGTGGAGACGAGAAGCGATGGTATAGCAGCAGCTACCAAAGTGAACACAGTGCTACTTCCAGAAGAGGTTGATTTCAACTGGGATTTAGTAGATTTTTTATCTTCTTCCCAAGAATTTGTTCCGGTACCAGTACCTTCGCCACTTTCTCCTTCTTTACCACGTGTCGACGATTTTAAACAAAGACAGAAAGAAGAATTGGAGAAATTTTTACAGCAGCAGAAAGAAGCAGAGCAAGTATTTCTTCTTGAACAGCAACAGCGAGAAGAAGAAGAGGCAAGAAGGAAACGACAGGAAGAAGAAGAAGCAGTAGAGAAGAAACAAAGTCTAGAAGAGAAGGAGAACAGCGAAAGTCAAACAGTCACGGTACTCTTGGACATTTTGGCCGAGTTAAGAAGTCTGAAACAAATGTATCAGACTTCTTTATTACGACCCAAGAGAAAAAGACCTTCCCGAGCCAAACAACCTAACCCTGTGACTACACCACAGATACCACCCCTAGTGATATCTACTAAATCATTGACAGGAGCAAGTCCACAAGTAGGCCTTGGCCGTGGCAAAGGCTTAAGGCAGTTAAAGCGAATTGATTCTCGTTCCTGAGTTTGTTCTAAGGAAAAAAACAAACACTCAACAGTCCTTTTCAGGGCTACCCAATACTCTCGAAAAGAGTGACTATTCATTTTGCCAAAATCAATTAAAACTCAAAATCCCTTCTTTAACCCTATGATGTACGTGTTGTGAGTGTATGAGTGTAGGTCCTTATTATTTCTAAATAATGAAAACCAAGAGACACTTACGTTTTTTCAGTTTGGTCTATTCTGTTACAAATTTTTTACAATTCAATATCACAACATAACACAACACAACACTTTTTAAAAAAGTTCATAGATTTCTTCTGTCTCTTTTTTCTTTCACTCTCTCTGTTTTTTCAATTTCTTCACTTTTACACTTTTTTCCTCTTCTTCTTCTTCTTCTTCCTCACATTTTTCTCGTCTTCTTTTCTTTTCTGTCTTCTCTTTCTGAACGTGTCGGGGTTCTTCTTTTGTCGAGGTCACCTCTGTTTCTTCTTCCTCCTTCTCCTGCTCCTGTTGTTTCTTAGGGCACTCTGAAGACCAATGTCCTTTCTCTTGACAATGATAACAGGTATCTTGACTTTTGTTTCTTTTGACACTGGCCTTGCTTCTTTGACGGTCTGGACATTCTGTAGCCCAATGCCCTTTCTTTTGACAGATATAGCAAGTATCTTGACTTTTATCTCGAAAGGAAGGAGAGTAGTCCGTCGGCTTGTCTGAAGAAAACTTTCTTATCACACCTCGCAATGCTCTAATCAGAAGTTCGATCTGTGTGGGTTCTTCCATTGTGCTGGTCGGCTTGAGAGCGAAATGAATACTGAGAGGGGAGTCACTAGCCCTTTATATATGCCCTGGTCTGACATAGATATATAGGGGTTCATGGTGTTTCACAGGTAGTCATTTGACTTTTTGCCGTCAAGATGAAACGATCGCATCATTTCGAAAAGAAAGAAGAAGAAGAAAGTAAGAGGCAGAAACGTGATTTATCGCCTCGCACAGTAGCTGAAGTCTTGGCACAAATTCATGCCAGCGATTTTGAAGATGAGATGAGTGAACCAGAATCGAAGCCTAAAGAGTCTACACCAAATCAAAGTCCATTACCATCAGTAAACACTGAAAAGTACTACCATATTCGGGAGACGGACAAACGCTCTTCCAGAAAATTTAGAACCACGGCCTACACGTACGCGGTGAAGTTTAAAGATTTCAAGTCTGACGTACCCTTGGAAAAAGCAGAAGGGTTCATCACCGATGTGTGGGATTCTTTGTTAACCACACTAAAACGGCAATGTCGAGCCAAAGAAGACGATCGCTTGAGACTTTCTATTCATCACGACAATTTGAAGTCTCCCGTTTGGATCGAGTTTAGCAGTCCAACAGAATTGACACCTTCCAAAATCATGGACAAGATTCAACACGTACAACAATCCAACGACAAATTTCACATCACGGACGGAAAAGCGACACTGTACATGACCCACGTGTCTCTTCCCCAAGGGACAGGTAAAAAAAAGTTGATGTTGGTAGACAACTTGCGTAACCTCAAGCGTAGCCTCGTCCAAATTAACAATCCAAAAGACAAGATGTGTTTAGCCCGTGCCATCGTGGTGGGACAAACGTATGCCGACAAGAACGATACGGTAGAATGGAAAAGAGCCTGGAAAACTATTCAACAATCGGACCGAGCCAAACAACGAAAAGAAGCAGAACTCCTGTTACAGCAAGCGGGGTTAGCTAAAGACACACCCTGTGGCATTCCTGAAATGCAAAAGTTGCAAGACGTCTTGGCTCCACGTTACACCTTGAAAGTTCACCCTCAAGAAGTGCGCGGACCTCTGTTGTTTCGAGGTAAAGATTTTAAAGACGGAAAATACATTCACGTCTATCATCACGATGAACATTTTGATGCCATTACCAGTATCACTGCATTCCTGGGATACAGTTATTACTGTGAGAAATGTGACTATGGCTATAACAATCGAGAGCAACATAAGCACTGCGGATCGAAATGCTCAGGATGTTTAGCTTCTACACCCTGTCTGGACGAAGGACAAGAACGAGTGCATTGCTCTGCTTGTCAGCGCACGTTTGTCAGTCCTGCCTGTTACCAACAACACCTAAAGACGCAAGGTTCACAACAGAAATGTGCTTGTCAGCTCTTGAGATTGTGCCCTACTTGTGGACAAGGCATACGTACCAATAGTGTTAAGTTACACATTTGTCGAGGAAAGAAACGATGTCACATTTGTCGCCAAATCGTGGACTTGGAACACTAATGCTACATTCAAAAATACCATTCTAAACATGAAGAAGAAGAAGATAATGACCAGAAGAAGAAAGGGAATTTCATCTTTTTCGATTTCGAATGCATGCAAGAGACTGGTATTCACATTCCTAATTTCTGCGTGGCTCACCGAGCGTGCGAGAAGTGTATCCAAGAGCCTATCTTGACTCATTGCCCTCACTGCAGCAAGATTCCTGGAGGACGTGAAAAAATCTTTCGAGGACCGAACACACTAGCCGATTTTGCCCAATGGATCTTAGACCCTATCGACGAGACGTGGAGCCAAGAAGATATCGAACGTTATGGAGATTGTCATCGCCATGCCACGGTGATGGCTCACAATTTCTCGGGATACGATGGACAATTTCTGTTGAGATACTATACGGAACAAAGTACCGAACGTCCGAAAGTAACTTTGAACGGAGCCAAAATCATTTCCATGCAAGTGGGACAAGTACAGTTTAAAGATTCAATGAGTTACTTGGCTATGCCTTTGAGCCGCATGCCTAAAACGTTTGGCATGACAGAAATGGCCAAAGGCTATTTTCCACACTTTTTCAATACCGAAGCCAATCAACACGCCGTTCTACCCCATTTGCCTGAGGCTCACTACTACGACCCCGACAACATGCGTACCGAACAACGAGAAGCTTTCTACGCATGGTACCAGACTCACGCTTCGGACCCTTTTGACTTTCAAGAAGAAATGTTAAAATATTGTCGTTCCGACGTAGACATTTTACGTCGCTGCTGTGGAAAATTTCGAGAACTGTTCATGGAACACGGAGGGATCGATCCTTTGAAAGAAGCTTGTACCATTGCCAAAGCGTGTTCCTTAGTGTATCGTCAACGATTCATGCCCGAAAACACCCTAGCTGTCATCAGTCCTCAAACGACCAATTTTGTCAAACGTCAATACTCGGTCAAAGCCCTACGCTGGTTACATTACTTGTGTGAGAAGGAAGACAAATGGATCCAACATGCTCGCAACGGAGGAGGCGAAAAGACCATCGGAAGGTATTCGGTAGATGGCTGGGACTTAGAAAACCCCAAGATCGTGTACGAGTTTAACGGGTGCTTATTTCACGGATGTCCCATCTGCTACCCTCAACGTGACACTAAAAACCAGTTTTTACAACGGACCATGGAAGACTTGTACCAGGCCACTTGTCAGCGACGCTTGAAGTTAGAAGAGCAAGGATACCAAGTAGTGGAAATGTGGGAACACGAGTACGATCAGCGATTGAAAACCGATCCCGAGTTTAAGCGCATCGTGGAAAGTTACAAGCTGGTGGATCCTCTGAACCCACGGGACAGTTTGTACGGAGGACGGACGAATGCCACCTGTTTGCTGTACCAAGCTGACGAAGAGAAAGGAGAAGAAATCAAATACTTGGACGTGTGTTCTCTGTATCCGTACGTGTGCAAATATTGCCACTTTCCCGCAGGGCACCCACAACTGCTGACGGAACACATCGACGTGGACAATATTCGACAATACGAAGGATTGATCAAGTGTAAAGTCTTGCCTCCCACGAACTTGTACCATCCCGTTTTACCACATCATTGCCAAGGAAAACTGATGTTTCCCTTGTGTCGTACTTGTGCTGAAACGTGCAACCAAGACCACCCTTGTCAGCACACTCAGGAAGAACGAGCCTTGACGGGAACGTGGGTCAGCGTGGAATTGTTTAAAGCTCTGGACTTGGGATACCAACTGTTAGAAGTGTACGAAATTTACCACTTTCCCAAGACAGAAAAATACCACAAGGGCGACGATTCTCAAAAAGGCATTTTTGCAGACTACGTGAATGCTTTTTTGAAACTGAAACAAGAAGCTAGCGGATATCCTTCCTGGTGTCACACTCCCGAAGACCAAACAAAGTTCAAAGAGAAATACTGAAAGCAGGAAGGCATCACTTTAGACCACATCGAGAAAAACGAAGGAAGGCGATCGTTTGCCAAAGTGATGTTGAATTGTTTGTGGGGCAAAATGGCACAACGACCGTGTTTACCCAAGACGAAGTATTTGACAGAACCTTTCCGATACTTGCAGATGATTCACGACAAAACCAAATACATGAACACGTGGACGTTGTTCATGAGGACTTGCTCTTAGTCAATTACGAAGAAGAACTGGACTTTGTATAAGCCGACGAATTTGGAAATGTCATCATTGCGGCTTACATGACAGCCCATGCTCGCTTAAAACTGTACGAAGCTTTAGAACTATTAGGAGATCGTGTACTGTATTTTGACACGGACAGTTGCATCTACATTGATCGCCTGGGTCAACCTTACCTGATCATCGAAGGAGACCGTTTAGGAGCCTGGACGGACGAGCATCCCGACGACAAGATTCTCAGTTTTGCAAGTGGCGGTCCCAAAAATTACGGCTACGAATACCAAGACAATCAAGGAGAAGTGCACACGGAGTGTAAAGTGAAAGGATTGACTCTCAATTATCGCACCAGTCGACTGGTGAACTTTGGTGTCTTGAAAGAAGCCTTGCAGTCTGGACAGGATGGAAAGTTTAATGTGACCACCCACGAACCGCATAAGATTGTACGTTTACCCACACACCAAATCGTCAGTCGCCCCTTGGAAAAAGTTTATCAAATCGTGTACCAGAAGCGAGTTCGGCTTGCCAACCACTTCACTTTACCGTACGGTCATGCCGATATTTGTCAGCATATAAAAAGGGACAACGTTCAAGGTCGACAGTTCATTGTGACTACCATTGCTAAGCGAGAAAGATGAATCCATTCACACAGCAAGTATCCAGTAAGAGTAAACTCAAGTACGATGCTGTGCCTTGCGATGGTAGGGATGCCGTACGCTATGACCTTAGTGATTCAGTACCACATCATCATGGGAACTTTGCTATAACTACTACTTCTACTACCATGCCTACCATGGAAAGTGATGCTGTACGTGTCAAACCTGACGGATGTGAAAGCGATGCCACTCGTTATCGCACACCTTTTCACTTTACTGGTTTTCATGGTGGATGCCACCTCCACAGGAAACCATGCGACTACCACCCTACGGATGTCATGTAAAACTGAGCAAACTCCTAAGGATTTCACCGTACCCTCATCGAAATGAACCTGTGAAAGACGAATATTCGTTCCCTGTGCGTTTGCCAGAATACTGTGATTTTGAAAGTCGATTGCAAACCTTCCAAGGAAAATGGCCAAAATATCTAGGAGGACCTACCCCCGAAGAATTAGCCAGAGCTGGATTTTTCTACTTGGGCGAAGGAGATAAAGTCAAGTGCTTCAGTTGCGGTGTCTCACTTCACGAATGGGAGAAGAAAGATTGCGCTTACCTGGAACATGCTCGATGGTCTCCAGAGTGTCACTACCTGCCTTTAGTGGGACCTCGTCATTGAAGCGACCCTACCATGTTGTGTAAAAAGCTAGCTACGGAGTTAGGAGTCAAACGTTGGACAATCCCTAGACAAGTATTTAAACCCGATGTAAAAAATAATCTTCAAAGATTACCAAACGAATTGCAAGAGAAGATCTACAAGGACATTTGGCAGGGACTTGCCAGAGTCAAATCTCAATTAGTAACTGTAGAACATTTGTGTCGAGAAATTCATAAGAGGAAATTGACCAAAGTCAACAAACAAGTCCGATTTGTCTGGATCAAGTGTGCGTTCGTTCTACTATTTCGCTTTAGACCATTTACATTTGAAGATTTTATTGACATTCTTGACCGTTTTCTGGAATGGCAGTGGTCAGAAATTACTCACTACGTTCATTACTTTCGCTCTAGGAGAAGTGTTTGACTGACATGGTTATGGATACTTTACAAGAGAACATTCGTTCTTTGCCTGTGGAATTGAGAGAACGCATTTACTGTGAG
>JAECUM010049057.1:0-15132 GCA_016617855.1 Megalonaias nervosa
AGGAGAAATGCATATTGGTGCACTTGATTTTATTAAGAGCTAAAAATACAAAAAACAAATTTCAAATAATTTGTCAGCTTCATGTTTTCTTAAAAAAAACAACGACAACAACAATGACAAGAACAACAGCAACACAAAGAACAACAACAAAAACAACAACAATAATAATAATAATAATAATAATAATAATAATAATAATAATAATAATTTCTGAGGATAATAAATTTTGGTTCCGAATCAACCAATCTTACATGTAGTCCTTAATAACTGAATATTAAAACTATAAATGGAACTTATGTGTACAAATATAACACTACAACAGTGTCTGACAGTCACATGTAATCACAAAATATGAACTAAGACATCTACCTACCTACCTACCTGCCTGCCTGCCTGCCTGTCTGCCTACATACATACATACATACATACATACATACATACATGCATACATACATACATACATGCACACACATACATACATACATACATACATACATACATACATACATACATACATACATACATACATGCATACATACATACATACATACATGCACATACATACATACATACATACATACATACATACATACATACATACATACATACGTACGTACGTACGTACATACCTATGTGAGACATACTGGTAGATTTGCGAGATAGGACGATGGTGAGGTAGGTCGGTAAATATATTTGTTGGAGATTAATCAGAAGAAGGAACCGGTCAAGTGCGTTCTTCAAAGAACTGAGTGTTTGTATTTGTTTGACATGCATGGGAATGATACTCCACAGCACTGCTTTATCATATCTAAAGGATGATTTGTATAGAGTCCTTTTGGGTTTACGCATATGAAGAGATTGTGTGAATGGATATTGGAAGCTGGAACTGGGAGATTATTGATATATTGTGGAGTCATGCTATAAAATGAAAAGATTTGTAAGTCAAAATAGCTTTAAACTATTTAACTCTACAATTAAAAGGAAACCATTGTAAATTTACGAATAAAATAGAGAATGGGTATTTGTCTGTAGTTACAGACAAATTAGTAACATTGCAATTCCCCCATGTGATTCAACCAGAATCAAACAAACGAGGTATATATATATATATAGATAGATAGATAGATAGATAGATAGATAGATAGATAGTTGACAGTGTTAAAGTTTACTAAATATTTCTGAAAAAAGATGAGAGACTTGCCTCATTCTTTTCCATTGTAGTCTTTTCTTTCGCTATTATTATTATTATTATTATTATTAAAGATTGGTAGCAAAAGCAGATAAAGCTTTTGTGGAAAAAACCAAACTCAGTTCATCTAATTTTCAAGACATGATTTAACTTTATCGAAAATGGTGATTTTAATTGTGACCCTTTTTAAATATTTGACGGTGCCGCAAATAAAATTTGATTCATCTCACTAAAATACTTACATCATCATAATTATCGGATTGATTATTGTCTACTTATGACTCAGGTTGACTAGCAACTCATTCTTTCATATGCCTCAAAAAGTCGTCGTACACTTTTATTATTAATGGCTATTGTTATTTCTTCTTTATTTGATGACTTATAACAACGTTTCCGTATTGTATATTTTACATTGCAGACGTAATTACAGTAATTTAGGAGAAAAATTAAATCCACTACAAACATACACGCAATTAGAATTAAAACCCCATGGTTACATTTGAGGTAACTGTGTGCACCAAAACAAGGGCACGCTTCAACCCCTTTGACTAAGTAAAATTAAAATCACGTTTTGGTTCGTCTTGTAATGTAATCAACGCCGGACGAACGAAAGCAAGGTCACGTCCATTAGTTGCAACTAATTACAAAAGAATTAATAAAAGCTTTTTGGTTTATTTTAAGTGATCACGAGAATAAAATATAGGCAATGCACTTTACTACTCTAAACTTTATGTACTGGCCTGTGTATATCTGGGTAGTCTCCGCCTTTCCTGTAGTAATTCAAAGAGTGAAAAAAATTTTGCTATGTCGTGTAAAGTAAGTATTGTTATATAAAAATGCGAGCACAGCAATATTGGACGAGGGGTAGCAATTTGGGCATATCCATGTATCAATATCGCTTTTCACGCGCTATCTGTGTCATGGTGTTGTTATATATGTATATTGCACTTTTAACGCTTTATCGATGACTGTAAATTGCAATGAACAGTAAATAGATTAAGTATTTGTTTTCGAGTTCTATATATTGAACCAGTTGAAAAGTTTGGGGTAATTTCCCTTTGGATGATTAAGTCAGGTGGGTAGTGTTTGGACATAAGTCATGTGGGTTGTGTTGCGACATAGGCCACGTAGGAGGTGTTGCGACTTATAGTTGTAATAGAGTCGTGGATATCTATACAAGGACGGATTTGAAGAATTATTCTGATTCCTGATTCCTATTTCCAAATATTGTTCTTGTTTCGTGTCAGTCTGTATATGTATTTAATGTTGTGTTTATATTTAATTTCAGAGGAATTACTTATTTACCATTATTTATTGTAATTGCAAAGCGCTTATATGACGATCGGGACTAAAGAAGCATTTCTGGATTATTGTGAATTCATTGAAAGGAGTTCAGGACGCTGCCATTGTGATACATCAAGACTGTTGACATTTCTGCATAGTCAAGGATATTTGTGCATCACCACATTCGAGACCTGAAATTCATTCGGAACGCACTTTTTGTGGACTTTAGGTATTTTTTAGATATTATTCACAATACTGTGTGTCCTCTTAAATTTTAATTTTATAACTTAGATAATTAAATTATTTGTTAAAGTTTACAAAACTTGTGTGTTTTGCTTCTTTCTGTTACTTAGTTAACTTAGTTTGTGACCAGAGAGTCGTAACAGTGTGTAGTACATATCCTTTTTCCGTACTACATCCGAAACAAATTGCTCTGCACTTCCGCACAGGCTTAAGTACATCAATGTACCGGATGGGCGCCTTTACTAAGAAAAGTTTAAAATGCATCTGAAAATTTTAAAATTTAATTTTGATTTTTTATTTTTATATAAGAATGGCTGTCATACATGTGGTTTTTACAAAATGTATAACGTTCCCCGAATCTCTCGAGTGTGTTCAAACCCTCGCCTACAGGGTTTGAGCGCCAGCGTCCCCTCAGGATTCAATTAACATTGATAAGAAAAAGACCCCAAGCAGCAGGGAGGGTGAACAGACCAAGGCGGCGCGTAAAAATGAAGGTTCCTTTCTATTACTTAGTTAACTTAGTTTAGCCCTACAAAAAAATGAAAAAAAAAAAAAAATAAGGTTGATAAAGTCAAACTGAAGTTTATTTTCAAACATTAGGCTGAGTCGAGTCGTTTACACATATGTGGTCGCACCCTCCCTACTGCTGTCGATTTTATAAATTCAAAAATAAACAGTAGCTATGACGTTCAGTCTACCATTCCACTGGGTCCCTTCTGCCGGTAAAGTCTTTTGCCAATAAGGTCCTAAGAGTCCCTTATTGAGGCCTTAAGCCCACAGGGCACTCTTTCATTGGTTAAGACCTGTCTTATGGTCCACAGGCACCTTATTGAGACTTTTTGGTCCGGCGGGCATTCTTTCTGAATGTCCCTATGTGGGTACCCTTCAGTGGTTACGAGTTCACATCATCCTGCTGTTTATTTTAGGGACGCAAGCGCATAGGCACCCCCCCCCCCAAGCGAATTCCTAATGTGCGAAACGAAATATTAGAAATTCAGAGGGCTGTCTAGGCATTGCGATTTCATATAAAAAAAAAAAACCAAATCAAACCCCGGGGTAAGTGCAAAACTGCACTCACCACGTTGTTCAACATGGTGAGGGGTACATGAAATCAAATGGGGTGCTTGCGTCCCCAATTATAAAGTAAATAATAATTATTAAATAAAATGGCATCCCAGGGCCACAAACCATCGACAGTGTCAGTTATGGGTTTGGAACTCAAGACCTCGAGTACGAGAGTCAGACGTGCTTCGAATGCACCATTGTTCCAACTTACAAATACACGTTTCAAAAATAAATATATAGCTATCTTAGCCCTGACTCTGTCACTGCAGATTCTGTGATCAGTATTTTATCTGATTCTGAATAAAATCTGCAATTTTACATATTTCTGCCGTTTCTGTCTTGTTTAAATATTATATTATCAACCCTTGATTTCATCAGGACAGAACTATCTAGCAATGAATGCATGGATCGATATTATTCAGTTCATTTCGGTCTGAACAAAAAAAATCGATAATGACTAATGTCTATAACGTGGTTCGTCCTGATTTTAGGCAACAGATTTTTTTGTGGTTTGATTATATGAAATAGGTAAATTTCTCAGACTTTTCAGAGATACAGGGCTGGGAAATCGAAGTCAAATAAGAACATGACTGTATAGGTATGAAACTATTAATTATCTATGAACCGTTTTATCCTTGACTATCAAGGGAAATAACTGCTTCATTACTCTATGAGTGACAGAGTTATTCAGTATCAAGGACCAAATATTCTATCAATACCTATACGATACCTCGATCTTGGGTCATGTAGGTTTACCGTGATGAAACCAAACGGGGTAGATTACGCGTGTGCAAAGAAGTTTTTAAATTTATTCATGTCCATGTCCCCTGAACACCAAGTCTGATAAATATTTCAAAGCGTATGTGTATCAACTCCGTTAAACACAATAAAATATTACAGTTATCCCTGATCACTTTTGGAATTTGTGTATAACGCTAGGTAACATAAATCACGTCTGTGTTTTTATGTCTGCCTCTGGAAAATATCCGGGCAGGATTTGATTGTTTATCCAGCATGACATCATCGTATACTACTAAATTATTAATACTTCCATCAGGGTCATCTACAGATGGCGCTTCATCAGTATCAGTTATAAAGTCAATAACGTCACTGTCTTCATATAACGATTTTGCATTTTCATTAAAATCTTTAAGCACTTCATAGCATCGCTGATCATCTACAGATGGAGCTACTAAATATAATTTATCCCATTTGAGCCATCTCATTATCAAATTAAGCAATAATTGTGTTTTGCCTGATCCAGATGGACCTATTATGATTGCCGTAATAGAATTTGGTAGCACTGGGTGATGCTTGACTGGCTCTTGTTTTCGTGTCGCCGAAAAGTCAATTATATCCATATGATAAATGATATGAATTTATATTGTGTTCAATGCATGGCAACCACCCCAACCACTGGATTAACAACAATAATAACAAAAAATAAAAAACGCGCACTTACAGGTAAGTGTGAAAAGTGTGGTACAAAAAAATACAAATTTATTTCGTCTAGTACAAAGACAGGAGGTGATATCGCCGCTTCGTTGGGAAAATTACCAGGAGTTCCGTGGGCGAAATATCTCGGGGAAAAACACTTACCCGGATACAATTATTGTGGTCCTGGAACTCGACTTGATATCCGACTTGATGATCAAAATCAACCGCGACCTGAAGAGTATCCAATAAACAAGATTGATCAAGCGTGTCATGTTCATGATGTTGCGTATAAAAGCAAGGATTTAAAACAACGGCATCTCGCAGATGTGAAATTGATTCATGCGTTAAATTCTATACCTGATAAATCTCTCCGAGAAAAACTCGCTAGTTTTCTAGTGAAATCTGCTATGAAAGGTAAAATAATGCTAGGGGCTGGGTAATTAATTATATAATTATTATAATGGAGTCCATTTATTATAGCCCAAGAGGATATTGGAAAGGCAACGCAGCGATTAGTAAACTCGCTACAGCAGCAAAAGTCTCACGTGCTGTTGCTGCAGCGTGGTTAGCACGACAGGCAATATGGTATCACGGTACCAATTGTTTTTCCATAGACCTCAATGCTAATGTTTTGTGAAATAAATATACTTTCTATCCTACCTCAGCATGTATGTCACCCACTGTCACAGAGAACAATGTTAGATTGTCAATTTGACAAGGACAGAACCAGGTACTCCATTGCATTTAAGAGAGATAACTCTGCTGGAACTAGACAGGGGTAAGAGTTATCTAGTTACACCAGACACTTTTTCAGTCATGTGTACCACATTTTAAAAAAAATCATAAAAAATACAAAATGTGATATAGTTATGATTTAACATAATCTCACATGTTGCCAAGAGGCTCAACATTTTTTTAAGCCTAACAGAAAGTACAACTCTTACATAATGCACCAATCACAGCTAGTTTTGTGGTTTATTTCTGAATGCAATGTTCCCTACACCTTAAGCTCCGCCCACCTGGGGTTGTACAATTGGTACCGTTATACCATATGGCAAATCTATCTACGTCCACCTAAAAGAATTCAGTACGCGTATTTTGTTGTCAGTGTTCCCAATGAAGTTCATCAAGCAGATATTTTGTTTTTACCGCACGATACTATTAAAACACTTGGACGTCAATCACTCACATACAAATACGCGTTAACTGTCGTTGATGTTGCAAGTAGATATAAAGAAGCGGAGCCGCTATCAATAAAAACAACATCTGAAGTTGCATCTGTGTTTGAACGAATTTATCAACGAGGACCATTACGATGGCCACAGTTGCTACAAGTTGATCCTGGTAAAGAATTTCTTGGTACAGTATCATCGCTGATGAAAAAACATAATGTCAAAATCAGACAAGGACACATTGCAATTCATCGTGATCAGGCAATAGTTGAACGATTTAATCGAACACTCGCTGAGCGGTTATTTGGATACCAGTATGCGAAGGAAATAATTCAGGCAGATACAAGATCTCGTGAATGGGTTGCAAGATTACCAAGTGTGATAGCTGCGTTAAATAATGAAATTACTCGTGCAACTTCTATGAAACCCATTAATGCAATTACAAAGAAACATATACCCCGTAGCGATGGCTACAGACAACGACGTGACTTTTCAAAACAGCCAGTGTTAGGTAATGTGACTGTAAGGTATTTATATGAACCTAGTGAACTTGAAGGGGGTAAAAAAAGAGCAACTGATCCTATCTGGAGTGTGACCACACACAAAATTTCTAGCGTGGTTAGATCTACGGGTAGACCTGCCATCTACAGACTGGATTCAAATGCTCCTCAACGTGGATTTGTGCGTGAACAATTACAAGTAATTCCTGAGAACACACAGTTACCACCGCGTTCACTTTTGTAAACTAGCACCAGGGCGTCCAGCGCCCCGACGTCGATTACATTCAAGACATGTCAATATGACATTATCACGTGTATGACCAAGATCACTATTAATTCTGTCTACGGTGAACTGTCTTGGATTATTACTCGAATATTCCCATAGCATATTACAGTTACAACTTGCACAATGATTATTCTGTCGTTGTTTTAGTGTCATAATTAATTCAGTATCAATATCAAAATCGCGATTATTTTTTTTTTTTGTCACATTGCTTATAACCAAATAGTTTTTTTCTTATTACACCAACAACAACTTCGTTGTCGTCGCTAGCAGTTTGATTATTATTTTCTGTACCATTCATAATAACCCTGTGTAGCTGAGATATTCTTCTGACTTGAGACACTGCGAGATAAACTAAATTTGACCATTCTATTCTATCATCGACAATCCAGATATTTGTATCAGTAATAGTTAGTCCTTGTGACGAATGAATCGTTATAGCATATCCTAATTTCCATGGAGTTTTATCCATGATCAACGCGCTCTCAACAACATCAAGATCAACCAAAACAATATCATTCAATACAAGATTTTGTTTTTCATTTGTTCCTGGAATTTCAACTTCAATATTTTGTCGTCGAGTATCTGCTGGGCGATAACGTAATGGTACAGGTAGATTTGAAAACTTTTCTTTATGTAACAGAAATAATTTCTCTTACAATTCATCACGAACTATTTTTCTTCTCGCAACTATTAAATCATTTGGTGTCCACAAATTCCAAAAATCGTTCACAGGAGTTTCTGGAATTATTTCACGCATTATCTCACATTGTATTCTATCTGGCTGTAGTCTGATTAATCTTTTAAATTCTTTCAGAGGTTCATCAATAGCTCTATGATCATCATTTATCTCCTCATAATAATCCACAAATGATTTTAACCACTCATGTGGAGATTGACCGACGAAAGGTGGTGGTTGACCATGATCGCCGCACATAATTACCGCAGTATTTTTCGTTAATAACCAATCGAGAAATATTTTTAGTGTTTCTAACGATACTGTACAAATTTCATCCCCGATGATGATTTTGGGAATATATTTCTCATCCATTCGCTCAGGTGTCCACGTATCTCCACACCATCTGAAGAAACTATGGTATGTACATGATTTTACTCCTCGTTGTTTTATTTCTCTTGCTAGTCTGTGTGTAGGTGTCAACACAATCATATCTGAACTCTGATGAAATAATTCAATGGCATGTGTTGTTTTACCAGAACCTCCAGGTCCATTGAGATAAATGGTTTTATGTCTGGCCACGGGATCAAATACAGATGGTGATGTTGATACTGGTATTTGATTGTTGTCATCACCGTAATATATTTCTTTGATATCAACGTCTGCTGATTCAGAATAGTCAAGTATACTTTCGTGTTTTATTTACCATGATCCCCATTCACCATTACCGAGTAACGGTTTTACCAAATCCACGTACGCGCTATTTATATAAAATGAATCCGTAGCAACTCTGACAGCGTAACAAGAAAATCTATTTATCATCGATAATAAATTTATAGAAACATAAGCAAGCATAGAAGATCTTAAATGAGTAAATTGCGGTGATTCACCATCGATATAACTCACGATTGTACCTAATTTAATTCCGTCTGACAAATAAGCATTACTTCTGCTTATAAATGTTCCTTTGTTCGTTGTATCAGTAATTATAAAATTTAACTCAGCATCATCCATGATTAATCTTGTACAATGTCGTTTATGATCATACGAATCACCCTGAGTAAATTTACCAGTTATTTTTCTACCGAGATCTTTTGCAACTTTATTTTCATAATCAATTTTATCCCAATCTTCATCTGGATCTGTCGGTGAATGTTTCTTTTGTCGTGGTAACCAAACTTGTTTCTACGGATGATATGATATAATAGTTTCACTTACACTTAACGACATTAAGATTTCAGTATCAAGCATGTATCGTAATAGCACTATTGGAACCCAATATGTTTCTGAGAAATGTCTACCAAACCACGCATAAACGATCTGATGAAGATTATTACAAAACTTAAATGATTTTACACAAGCGAATCCAGTTAAATCAAAATTAGGTAATGGTCCATTTATCGCAACTCTTGTCATTTCATGTGTCGGATGTCCAAATCTTCTGAAGGATTCAGAACAGTCTCCGTATCCAAGAAAACTTCCAGGATAACACGCAACCATATCAACCGATATAACTTTACGATGATCGTATTTGGTATTCCATAATCCGCCATGTCCATATTCGACACAACTATGCTGAATATATTCAAGGAATTCTGATCGTGTCGGCGACCATGAATTTTTCTTCTGAGCGGCGTGGGCAGCAAACTGATGGAACTGTAAAACAATTATTCAATAATCGTTCAACTTCAACATCATCAGAATAATATTTCAGTGCAAAGTTCTTCATTTCTTCATGGAGAGATTCTCTACAGTAAATCTCTCCATTAGGTTTTACAAATTGAACGTAATTCACGGATTCTAAACTCTAAAATAACCAAACAGATACAGGATCATTCTTACTGATATCGCTGATAGCATCGAATATATAATCGTCATAAAATCTGACTATTCTATCTCGTGGAAATATTGTTACAGCATCAGTCCATGCATGTACGTTATGATCAATGATTGTTATTGGAGCTCCTCTTGATGTGTATTTTGACTCATATAAAATCTCTCCGGTTAGTGTTTTTACTGTTATTGGAATTTTTTTTTCTAGTTCAGCGACGTCCTTGATAGATGCTCCGGTATTCTTAACTGTTTCTGCCCATGAGTTTATTTTTTTACGTCTTATATCTGTTAAGCCATTCCCACGTATTGCTTTTTTGAAATGTTCCATAACTCGCTCAGCTACACAATTTAATCGTGATAATTTCATCGGTTTAAGATCTTCAATGCTGGGTTTATCATTTAACGGATATATCGCATAAACAACTGCGGTTACAGGATAATCTCGTTCATAATACGGTTTATCAATACCGGTTAGCACACCTGGCTTGGATTTTTTATCCAATATAACAGTTTGTCCTGATTGTGTTACTCTGACAGTTTCACGTTTATCACGGATAATCCAAATATCATCATCCGTCTGCACAATAAATTTGATCAGAATAATATATCGCTGATCATCGAGGTAATTAATAATACTTCTTCCTCGTTCGTCATTCATCTTAGTGTCAACGGTATCTCTGATTTTGAATGACGACCAAGTATGAGTAGCACCATCATTTTGAAATTCTTTTTTAGCTTCACGAATACGATCGGTTATATCATCATTCATCAAAGCTAGGTCTTGCATTGAGTATTTTGATTTGGATTTTGGTAATTTATCAAGATCAAATCTTGCTCCCGCCGAGACGGCGGAAGGTTCGATTATGGATAATCTCTTAAATTCCTCCATATAATAATTAAGACAGGATTTATTTAATTAGATTTTCATTCATAATATAATGATACAAACAAATAACAAATGCAACTGGTTAATGATTGGGTTTTCATCTCGCTGTAATAAACCATGCGTAAAAGAATTCTGCGGATATCATATGCAGAGTTTTCGACGAGGAAGCACGGGACCAAAACCTTGCGTTCGATGCGGTGTTGGAGTCAGAGGAAAAACTCAATTATGCGTGCAATGTGGCGTTAAAAAATACAGAGAGATGAAGCGGTATTACGATGAGAAATATGGACCATCGGCATCTCCGTTTAAAACCATAAATGATTATTTGGTTAGATTTCAGAATAATCATTTAGAAGAATTATATCGTATATAAATGGAGCAGAATGAGTTTAAGAGACACCCCACCATCAAGAATTACGAGGCATCTCGTGATGGTGTCATCAGAAATTGCAGATTAAAAAAACCTGTTGGTTTTGTTGCTAATACTGGGTACATCATGTCTGGTGCTGGAAAAAAATATTACTCACATAGATTCGTATTTGAATGTTTTCATGGGGTCATCGAAGACGGACTTGTGATTGATCACATAAATTCAAACCCGAAAGATAATTCTTTAGACAATTTACGTATCGTTACACAAAGTCAGAATTTAAAATTCGGAAGAACCGGGTATAATAATAATTCTCCAAGATCAGTTATATCCACAAACACAGAAACAGGTGAAGAAATGATTTTTCCATCGATACATGCGGCTGGGAAATATTTCGGTATTTGCAAGCCTTAAATAAAATTTGTGGCAGATAATATAACTAAATCAGCGTTTTCGAAAAAATTTAATCAGAAGATTAAATTTAGATACGCTGATAATTAATAATGGATACGAATTCATTAATAGAATTTACGCAGGAAAAGGATTCTCATATCAATCATATTCCGTCATGCCTGTTTCACGTGATGAACGTGCGCGCAGACGATTACAAGAAAAGTTCAGAGCGAGAATACACAAAGAATAATCCAACGATTATAAATTTATTCTTGTCTTCTGAAAAATAAATTTATTTAAACAAATGACTTTTATATAATGAATCAAGAAAATATTAATGATATTATTGCTGCTATTAAGCAATTACAACACAGCGGTATAAAAATATCTAATGAGCTTGATCCTGAAAAAATTATGAATGACTTTGAATCATTACAATTCAAAAAATCAGAAAATAGGTATACGTTACTTTCCGATTATAGATTTATAAAGTTAATCCAGCAGGCGATGTTACGATCGCTGGCAGCAATCACGGATACGCAGGGCAGGTGAAATTATCTGTTCCTCTTTCACGGGCCATCGAAAAGGTTAGGTCAGAATTATCTCACGAATACGAAACGAAAAGACTCGTACACGCTCGTATAAAACGGCTGAGAGATATTATGTCGATGACGGAAGAGTTACTGGCTAAAGATAAAGACGAGTGTGAAAGTGACTATAGTGACAACGAAACTAATAGTGTTGTACCAGAATAATTCATTTCTGATCCTGATAAAATCACGGGGTAAAAAAAATTATTTATCCTTGACTTAGTCCTTGACGTTGTCAGGGACATTTTTTTTTTTTTTTGCTTGGTGTTTTCCGTAACTACGTTACGGCGATGACGCTCTACGATCTTACATACAAGTTTATATTTAACGACTCTGATCTGAGATCGAGCAAGTGGCCAGACTGGTCAGTAAGTTTGAAATGTATCCGTAATAAGAGTGGATTATGACATTTTAGATAAACAACATTGATTGGTTCTGATACAATCAAATAACCTGATAGGACTTGAGGTGTAAATGAATACAGAATGTATCCCTGCTGGGCCTGATTGGATTTTTCAGCGTCAACTTGATAACTACCATCAATGACATCACATACTAGATTGACAGCGATCGTTGATGTGATATTAACGATGTTCGGTGAAACATGACGGCCGCCACCGTATGGATCCTTATCGTATCGGAGAATGGTCGCTGGTGGAGCTATTTTTCTCCATGATTCAAAAACTTTAGGAAAGTAACCATCGATAACATCGGTGAGTCTTTTTTTTTAGCCCGTCTGTGCTAAGTTCTGGCATTACAAATGTTTGGAGCTTTTCTCTGGTTATTTTATAATGATCAAGAAATGGTGTTACAAGTTCATCATTTGGATCCTTCTTTAACTTTTCGATGAAATCTACGATGATAGCTCTGTTGGTATAGTTCACATCGGATCTAATTTTATTTAAGTATATTATTGTTTCAATGATTTGTTGTTTTATGTCATTGTCGTAGAATTGCGACAGTGACAAAAATAGATTTTCTAAATCAGTAATTTTACGATTATATTCAAGATTAATAGCCGCAGAAAGATTTTTAAATCTGTCAACGTCAAAAGATATTTCGTGCTCGACCCACGGTCGCGGTTTTATTTCTTAAAATTTCATTAATGCAACCGCAATTGCAAGATATTTTGTTCCATCACTGTCAGTATTAAGTCGTGATGAATCGACTATTAAAAAACCGATGTTATCCCGTATAAATCGTGAAAATTCTGTTGATCTTTCCGCTGTTACAAAAAATTCATCTCGACGTGGTTCCGGCGGACCTTCATAAACAGGTTTAACTTCAGGCCATCCTAATACTGACCTAATCGAAGACTGATAAATATCAACGGCGTAATCCGGAGAATTTATTTCAACCGCCGATGACAACGTTGGCTCGTGGACGGTAATGGCAATCTTTGATTCTTTTCCTGTGATGGATTTAATTCTGCGCTGGAATTCTTCATTGATCTGTTCTATTTGATAACTGCCGTTGGAATACTAACTACTTGCGAATCAGGAGTTCCATCGGGTTTGTTTTTATTTGCAAATACTAAGGAATTATTCGATTGTAGACCACCAAACGATTTTGACCTAATATTTGGCCAACTATAATAAACTCGTAATTGCGCTAGTGCTATCTCGGATGCTGGTATTGCAATTGGAAAATTAATACTGAATTCAGGATTAGTTGAACTCGCTGATATCATTGTGGTTCTTACCGGAGCAGTATTAGTGACGATCTGTTGTAATAATTCCTGCGATCGTTGATCGAACGTTGACATTATTATACTATTATTGTTTTAAATCCTGTTCAGAATTTTTTCATCAAATACTTCATTGTAGATCTTTATTATAATACTGAATTCTTCGTCAGATATTATTCCATCATTAAGCGACGAAGAAATCATCAATGATAATTTAGAATATGCGGTCGTAGCAGTATGTAATTTCATCGTGTACTCGTTCAAGTTTTCATTTGTGCACGAATTTATCTTTTTCGCGATTATATTAAATATTCCAGCGATCGTGGTTGACGATGAAACAATGATTGTTACAACGATCGGCGCTGTCTCCGTCAGCGTTGATAATACTACGCCGGTTCCAGCAACAATCGAATAAACCATGATATCAACGACAACCGCACGTCTACGATATTTCTTTATTTTTGCTGTATAATTATCGATGATGGTTTTTAGTTTATTCTGCCATGTTGTTACTTGATCGTATCTGTATCGCTGAACGTCTATCATTATACTTTAGTTGTTGTCTAAGACAGCGATAAATTCCAGACACCGCCAGTAACGTCTCGGGGGTATTTCCATTGATGTCAACGTAAATGTTTCTTTGGTGTCCTTGTTTAGCATCACCAGTAGAGGATTATAATATAAATTCGGTGATGATGAAGTGGCCGCTGTAATTTCCCAACCATGCATGGACAGCCTGTATAACCCAGTTACTTCTGCGGTATGTTCGAGAGTGTTATCGCGCGGTGTCCACGTTGATACTCCAGACGCCACCGTGTACGTGATGTTGTTAATTTGTTTGTGTGGAATTTTAATCAGATTGGCTTTATTAACGATATTAGGAATTCCACTGACAATATCGTTGAGTTTTGTATTAATGTCGGTAAGATTTATGTCAACGGTTGGTGGACTTCCAAAGAAATCTTCAGCGGTTTTATTAAGTTTTTGAAAATTTCTACGAATATTTAAAAACATATTTACATGAACGTCATACTCGGCTCGTAGTGTATTTATTTTATCATCGGTAGGAATATTTTTATCATCCACATATTTCTTTGTTGCGGCATCTTCATCACCTGCTGGTTCTCTTAAAGCAACGATTTTATTTCCATTCATGTTAAGTTTACCTGTCATTGTATCACCGGCGGATTTTAAACAATCAGCGACACTTTTTTCAATTTCATCTCTGATAGTTGCGATTGATACATTTGATACATTTGAGTCTCTGATTCTACCACCGTCAGTAAATACTGGAATATTGTCCGTGGTAGCACCAAGAACTCTACGAATTATATCGATCCACTTGATATTATTCGTCTTTAAAACACCGAATTTATCCTGAAAAATAACAACTTCATCTCGGTCAACTCCAGATAAATTCATAAAATCAGCAAGAACGTCTTTGGTGGCGTATTTTGATATAAATCGATATCTTCTTTCTTCTTGACGGTGAGAGCACTAGTGGAAGATCTTCCATAAATATCA
>JAECUM010049059.1:0-19045 GCA_016617855.1 Megalonaias nervosa
ATATTTCAGAATTCATTTTACAAAACTAGTTTTGAAAAGTTAACATTTGAAGCCTACTTATTATTTTTGGGAGTTTATTTTCTAGTCATTTTTATGTCGGCTCTTTATTCAGAAAATAAATGTAATATAAAGAACTACTGCGTGCAATTCCTTTAGGTTGTATGTAAATCTCAGGTTTTTCAAATCAGAGAGGAATGCGTTTTTGATTCTAGAGATAAATAAATTGATGTTCATATTACTTTCCAAAACAATCATGTTTTACCGTACGTTTGTTACTTCCAAACTCAAAGCTAAATAGGCCTCACTTTCAGAAATCGACATCATTGTTATTAAAGCAAAAAACATTATGTTTATCAATTCTCCTAAACCTCTAGAGCCTAGCCAATTTGAAATGCACGAAATTATGATTCTGATGGTTTGATGATTCTTATAATATGAATCATATAGAATAGCGGAATAACAAGAATTTCAAATATAGTGAACTGAAAGAATGGTTGCCTCAACAATCTACCTACAGATAATACAAACAAGATAATAAGATTTTCGTACAGTCGGGCTTACGCCACTCACATAGACAATCAATTTCAGGCATAATGTTTCAGTATGCAAGCCTGATAGCAAAGGACATAAATACATTTTGACAATGATATATATTTTTATTACAAATACAAATACTAAGAAAGTGATGTCGACTATGAGGGCTACTATATATGAAGCATAACTCTTCAAAGAGCGAAACCCATACCAACTAATTTAACTATTGCTACAACTTCAGTGTTACGGAACTGTTGAAGAAAGAGACCAAACAATATTTTTCGACTTGTACAGAAAAAAAATCTTAATGGTAGTAAGATTTAAGAACAATTTGGAAAAAGAATGTGAAATACATTACATAAAACGAAACTGATACATGGAGAAATGTTTACCAAGATTAATTAAGGGATATACAAACAAGGACCGCACATATGTACATATCATTCCAAATAAAGCTTTCGATTCAATAAAATGTCAAAATTTTGGATTAACTTATTCAGTTATCCCGTCACTGGTATCCTTGGAACAACTAAGTGTAACTTATTTCAGGCGGTTAGGATTTGATAATTTAAATCTATATGTGCAAAAGGACACACATCTAAAAATTTTGCGAAATTGATTGTATGATAAAAAATAGTGACGTAATATTGGGTGGCCCTAATATTTAGAAATTGAAGCGTTCAAAAGATATAATAATGATAGTACATTTTACGTCGTGGAATTGTCGTTGTACGACAATGAGCATGACTTGTGCACGGTTGAATATATTTTGGGGACGAAATGAAAATGGTAAATTATATGTGCCGGTGAAATGGAAACGATATAATAATTATTTAAGCAGCTGTATACCAGACAAAAATATCGTTCGCTAAATAAGTTCTAGACGTAAAACAGGTCACTCCCAAATTTAGAGAACTACTAAATAAACAAAATCAAACCAATTATATTCGAGAGAGAGATAATGTGATAGTTTTGCACGAGGAATTAATACGACTTGAAGCGTTTCAATATGCCAGCTGCACAGAGTGGCTGTTTACTCAGAAATTTACAAGCAGATAATGATATTTAAGGGAATGAATGTTGGCAATGTTTCTGCAGAAAATAGTTTTAGTATGTTGTCATTTTGTTTCATTAACGAGTCTAAGAAAATCAAAATAAATAAAATAAGTGACAACTTAAATCTTTAGATTCGTGTGCAAGGCACAGTGTGTTATGAGAGCAATAACAAATTATTTGTAGCAACCAAAAATACACGCAATCAATAGATGAGTAATATCAGATATCTTAAGTGCTTTGACGAAACGCAGGTGAACCCGATGGATCAATGAAAATAGTAAATGCCAGAGATGTACAAAAAATATGTGAATTTGTTGAAATCAAAATGGTAAGGTAATGGAGAAATATAATGGAGAGGAAAACATCAGAAAATAATTAGTTTTGAGTATGGAAAATCTATAACAAAGTCAGATATTACAATCATTTAACTTGTATTTACAGAGATCATACACATAATGTGCAATCTGAATTACAGACTCTAATGTCTATACCAATCATTATCCGCTATTTGATCGTGTATTAAAACTCCGTTGCATATCAACTTTTCCTTGATATGTTGTGCAGTCAACACTGGTAAAAAGATTTCAATCCCGATAAAAGTGAGATGGGTTATAAGTCATGTTTCTATTCCTTCGACACCTATATCAGCAGTTCTTCCACTGAACGTACTCGAAATTTTAATCACGCTAACTGCTGTCGAGTTGAAAAATTATACGTTACCTTATATTTCTTTCTAACACCTCTGTCTCTTTCACTAAATCACTCTTTATTACGTTGATACTTTTCAAATCTGGAATATGTATCATTGCCTGTCGGCAGTGTAGGATGTAAATGTGTTACGGTTGGTATGTTCTCTTCCATTTATATGTATCAAATAGAAATCTCGTATTTAGGAATTTTAACAGCTTTAACGGGCATTTTCAGTTTTTCGGATATATGTTTATATTTAAAAAAAGTCTTTGATTTGTTTTGTTTTTCAACAGTTAAATGTAATTATCCTTAGGTCCACTAAGATTTATGTATGTTTTTCGTTAGTAAATTACCTAATTAATTGATTTTATTTTGTCAGGTAGGATCCTGTGTGTGACCAGGTAGAAATTGTAAGTGTGGTTCAATGAAATCAGAATAATCATCTTTATGACTTCATCGGGGGCTCCGAGTAGCCGATTGGTCTAAAGCGCTCACCGTTAAGGATCATTGCCATCTCACCTCTATCTGGGAGGGTTCGAGTCTCGGGTTCTGCCAATGTGGGTATGTGAGAAAGCTTGCCAGTAGCTTCTTTCCGGGGTTTCCCGGGTTCTTTCTCCACCATTTATAATGGCTGCCATGTATAGCCTATCTTGTGCTGAAAAATGACCTTACACCCTACAACAACAACAACAACAACAACAACATGACTTCATCGAGTTGCATGTTTATTTGTGAAACTAAAGACATCATAATTTTCTTTTTCAAAATATAGTGAGTCAATAAGTGCATGGTAAATAGTTTTAATTATGTTGCTTGTCTCTCTTGTCATTTGTTACAGTGAATTTTCAAAACTTTTCCGGTAATGGATTAGACTGTTCCTTTCTTACAGTAACTAATTTACCTGGTCCATATTTGACAGGTTTTGGAACAGAGCCAAGTTCATTTGTGCATTAACTCAACACCCAAAAGAATTATTTTACCAATCCAACCATTAATACATTTTGTTTGAACTTGTTTTCGTTCGACGTTCAGACAACACTGATTCCTGTCTTAACCTTTGTGATTTGGCTTCTGTAAATTCTGTGAATGCTTTCCAAATTGTCTACCGGGTTCATTTCTGTGCAAATTTATCTTCTTTCGTAAAGATACCGCATATACTCGCTTATACGGCGAGTCCAACTGCAAATTGACCGAGATCTGTCGTCGCACAATGACCTGTACCGTAAATAGTTTAATATTTTACCAGATCAGATGGTGTTGATGATATTGACTATCATATAAATCTTTATATTCCTTGTGCTTCTTTTGGTCCGAATATGAACTCCAAAGAAAATGATTTGTACTGGTTGCAAAGACGATATATAGTAGTCAGTGATACAACATCTTAAAAGGATCAACATGTCATTTAAAAGAGATACAATATTATGGTATTAAAGTGGAAGCTTTCAAAGATGTAAACATTATCTAGTACGATACCTTGCATAACATATTTAGTCTGTTTTGTCTCTCGTGTTCCTTTTCTAAGAGATATAACTAAGTAATAGACAGACTTTTAAGCCATAACAAACGTTGTAGATATGGTTGTCAGAGGTACAAGTCATCAATTACATAAATCTGGGATACACCTAATCATTATTATCTCTGTTGGGATTTTGTTTTTGTTTTTGTACACTCTTTAAAATTAATATGTTTCATGTTACCGAGACAACAATTAGTTTTTCTGATAGAGGGAATTAAAATACTAATAATAAAAGCCCAGTAAAGTATCTAATAATATTTACTGTCATGTAGTCTATTTTTCAATTCTGTTTTTAATTTATTCAAATCATACTTTGCGTGAAATGTACTCATGAAGAACTTACTGATGTACAGAGAACAACTGACAATAATTCGGAAAGTTTAGCTAATTTCGCATGGACACACAGTTCATTGGTTTTCTAGATTTATTTTTCGTTGAATTGTGTTTTAAATTCTTGCCATTTACCCTTTTAATACCTGTTATCTAATTGTATGTCCCATTAGAGCTCTGCATATGTCTCAATTATAGAGGAAATAAAGGTTTTGCTTATTGTCAACGTTTGAAAAATATTATTAACTTTTCAAGTTGTTTCGGATTAATTTACATAGTGCAAAAAGGCAGAAGGTGGAGATCCTAGTAAAGATTTTGAACTGCCTGAAGTCTACACGAGAGGTCGTTAGGAGTGTACTGAATCAGTACATTATTATATTTATATGAACATAACCTATCGTTCCCAAATGCAAAACAACAATTGGATCTATACATACCAAAATAACAAAAAGAAAAAAAGATTCGCGTAAATTTCGAATGAAATGATAGATCATAGAAAGTTGATTCTATTTGTTTTTGTTGTTGTTGTTTTGTTTATTTTTACCCTCAAAATCTTTGTTGTCAAGAAAAGCTAGGACAAACAATTTTAAACCATTAGATGATGGTGGTGTATTTTCAACATTATCAGAACCAAACTAATCTCAAAGGAAACATCAGCTATAGCCAAGAGTTGTCATCAAACAGCCAATACAAATTCCAGAAGAAACAGACATGTACCTATTCAAACCAAATAAAAAATTTGACCAGCAAGTAAGAGAATCAGAAACGTTAACAGATCATAAACCATTACCACCAAAGTTTTAAAACTGTAGAACTTTCGGTTGCAAAGCGAAAATTATTTGTACCGAACAAAAAATATCTATGCCGCAAGAAGAACGTTAATTAAGAGGTTGTGTAGTATGCATCAGTTGCTGAATTGTTGATAAAACATAGTAAACCATATGACAGATATACAGAAAATATAAAGAAATATATCAGAAAAGAAACAAATGCAACCAAAAATGAAAATTGAATGAACAGTGGCAAATTTTTCATATTGTAAAAGCTCAGATAGTTGGATATTTAACAGATCTTTAACTTCACTTTCGATGTCCCATTGATGAAATAAATTCAAGAATAAGAGAAACGTTAATATTCTGTAAAAGGTTGAAAAAAATGATTGAAAGAGGAAGGTGGGACTATTGACAGGAATTTTACAGGTATATGTATTATTAGATTAAATATTGTTCCGACTAAGACGTATTTTAATTTAAGGTTTTGAAAAAGGTGCTAGAGGACACTTAGCTGGTGGTGGATAATCTAGTGTTGGGAAAGGTAGCATAGAGGCATTTGTGGACGAAGACGAATATGACATTACAATATTGGCAACTATTTGTTCGAGCTATACAGAAAGACAAAAGCAGAGTTGTCTGAAAACAATGGCAATTTAGTTGGTTCACCTTTAAATACAGGTGGGCATGTTTTTTTCTCTCTTAGAGAATAATATCATCTTTCTACTTCTAGTACTAGTTTGTTCATTGTTTCCAGATCTGCTCAGAGAAGTAGACACGACAAGAATATGGAGAAAACAATTAATGACCGTTTTTCAAAAGTAAATTTATTAAATTGTTTTAAAATAAGAATAATCATGATCGAAATGAATATTTCTTTATCACTGTCTTGTAAATCATGTATAGTTGCAACTATAAGACTTCCACCAATTTTGTTCATCATGCCTACGTAATTTTAAAACACGTTTTCTTCTTCTATCCTGATGTCTATCTGTTACAGATCTACTACTGAAATCATAATCTATAACACGTGCGTATTTCTAGCAGTGCTCTATCATAGTTGAAAGGTATCTGATGACTTAAAAAGCTACTTTTGTAGCCAACAATGCCATTCATTCGTCGTTGCATCACATTGCTTGATATCAAAGCTATGCAATCATCACTAACAACATTGTCCATTGTAATTTTTGAAAATGAAATATATTTTCAAAATTTAAACATAATAGTCTAATTGGCGTGATATTATTATTCCCATAAATTATTTTTTCCATTAACTGGCTTGCCTTGTTTTGAGGAGTGAGAGCGGGCTGTGTAACAGGCGTCATGTATTGAACTTAAGCACCTATACCACAGATCACATACGACATGATAATGTGATTTAATCTATCTATTCCCTTCTTCGAGTTGATTACTATCAAATAAAACTAATGAATCGATACTACTTCTTATCATTTGTTTTTATTAGGTTCATTTCATTAGCCGACAACTTCTTCTAGTTTTCAACAGTGCCAGTTCCGTGCTTACAATGACATTTGTAAGCTCTTAATACATCAACAAGTGTAATCTTTCCGAAATCAGGATTGATAGTTTTACGCTCTTCAGGTCCATTATCAATCCATTAATATATCTCCAGTGATGATTTTTTGAATGCTGAAGTTATTTTGATTATGTTAAATTGTCATTGATTTATGTTCATTTGATCGAATTCATCAGAAAAAGGCATAACACACAAAGTCAACATTTTTCGTATGTGAAAGTAAGTCTGTAACCTGCAAACTGATTGTTCAAAGAGTGAACTGTAAAATACCATGAGAATATTTTGCATTGGCACTGTCTGATTGAGTTAATTCAGCAAATGTTTCGTAACAAACTTTGCACCGTATCTATTAACAAGAGTTATCAATATCAAATAAAAATTACAATAATCAAAAATGTCTAGCGGCTAGATGATATGAAAAATAATTATAATGTACATGATTTTTATGTCTTTAAATATTTGTGTAATATCCGCGTTATCTGCAACGCTAATTAAGGTGCAGTGTTTTCTACTTTTTATTTTTCTTTTATATAAATATGAAATCCTGTATTTAATTTTCACATATTTTTATAGGGCAATTGAATTATAAACTATAACATATTTAATCTCTTGTTTGATTGCTTGTGTAGTTTTCTCTTCTAATCGTTTCTGTAATTCATTATAGTTTCTTTATATTTTATAATAACTCATCAATATCCTCTATCACTTTTGTGTTTATCTGTGCAACGATGACATTTTTACTTTGTGTTCCTATCGTTTATTTATTCTATTTTGCAACCGTCATGTTGTACAGTTTCTAATTAATTTCAACACTAAATGTACAAGAGCACAAGTAGCAAAGTTGATGATTATTACTCGCTTCTACTCATATTCTTATAGATGATTATGAGTCATTTTCAACTCATATTCTTATAGACGATTATCACTCACTTTCTACTCATATTCTTATAGATGATAAACATTCACTTTCTACTCATATTCTTATAGATGAATATCACTCACTTTGTACTCATATTCTTATAAATAATTATCACTCACTTTGTACTCATATTCTTATAGATGAGTATCACTCACTTTGTACTCATTTTCTTATAGATGTTTATCACTCACTGTCTACTAATATTCTTATAGATGATTGTCATTCATTTCCTGCTCATACAACTAAATAATACCAATAAAACCTTTCCTTTCGTCAAACCAAAATATGGGAATATTGCTTCTTTGACATTGGAATAAGAAGAAGAAAGAAAAAAGAAAAGAAAAAAAAAAAAGAAGAAAGAAAGAGAAATATGGAGAGGGAGAACAGCAAGATAAAAGTAAAGCCAAAATTAAAAACAGCCAAAATATTCAAGTGAAGAACTCACAACTTTCAATGAGAATTGAGCAGGTCTGTTTATCGAAAGGGTACTTTTTCAAATCCATCGGGCAAGTCAAAGTCACTGATAATCTGCAATGAAAAGGGATAAGATATCTATATTTTGACTCTATATTTTGTCGGCCTAGTTTGACCATTAAAAACCTAATTACTTAAAACTATTTAAAAATCTTCTTTCCTTTTATGCTTTATTTATTAGTTTTCTTGTGTGTTAAATTCCACTGTAAATATATTTTTGAAACCTTTGATAATATTGTTGACATATGAATCCTGTTTCTTGTACTTATAATATTTTCTACTCAGGTTTCAGAAATTACTCTTCAAAAGCCATCACCATTTAATTGTCACAATCTAAACTGAAAGTTAGGAAGTGAGGAAAATAAACAAGAAGCTTCTTCCCAAGCAGTATACACAATAGCCTGTACATAGTTTGGGGGACATTTGATAATAAGCAGCATACACTTTGGCTTGTACAGAATTTGGGGGGACATGTGATAATAAGCAGTACGCACATTGACATGTACAGAATTGGGAGGCATGTGATAAATAGCAGTATACACATTGATCTATACATAGTTTGAGGGACATGTGAAACCAATCTTGACACTGTTCAACAATCTTCTTCTTTAAGTAGAGAAAATAATGAGGAATTGAAATGAATGCTAAAAGAAAAAGAAGATAAAAATGTACGCATTAACTTGCAGAGCAGAATGTTTTTTTTAAAAAAGTATTTAGCTTTCCAAGTTTAACATTAATATTTTAATATATGACGAATTTACAAGAAATAAAGCTGGTAAGAATTGTTGAAGATATGTGCAAAAAGTCTTTAACCATTATCTTATGCATGTATGTTACGTTTCCTTATAAAGTTATTCAACGTTGATATCTTAGTGGACTTTAGTTTGTTTTCCTAAATAAAATAAGATATTGAATTATATATAGTAATGAAAGAATGGTGGTTGTAGTGGTGTGAATTGGGGTTGATGGGGGATTGCACTTAGTATTCTGAGATTATTCCTTCTTGTTGCGAAGCACTTTACATTCCATAAGGAACTTGAACATGTTCTATCGCCATGACTATTTCAAAGTTCAAATCTGTTATAAGGATATGTCTGTCTGTATGCATGCATGCATGTATGTATGTATGTATGTATGTATGTATGTATGTATGTATGTATGTATGTACCTATGTATGTATGTGGTCTAACGGCTCCTCAAAACAATCCTAGCTATAAAGTACCTACTGAAAGTTATGTTCCGATACTCTAAAGTTAAGCCCATCGATAAAGAGATAATCATATTTCTGTAGCAGCGTACGTCGAAACATGAGGAGATATCAGGATAACCGTCTTTCCTTAGTAATTAACATCGATAAAGTTATATAATTGACTCTCTCGCTAAATGTATAATCATTATGCATTCAGCATGGCTGGCTTTGCTCCGACAATTGTGTGTGTGTGTGTGTGTGTGTGTGTGTGTGTGCGTGCGTGTGTTTGTGATTGCCTTAAGTGATGAAAAAAGACGCTTTGGGCCTACTTTACATCTGATTCGGTTGTCTGTATTATTCCTTCACAATAAAAATATGCAACGTATATTTAAACAAATTGACCAATTAGTATAAGAGCAAACATATAGAATTGATAAATTCTGACTTCAATGGTTGCTGGAAATCACTGAATCACAAAATGCAGTGGTTTCCAGTAACCATTGCAATCAGAATTTGATGAAATTTGTAAGATGGAAATAGGGGAATGATAGAATAAATTTATTTCAACCCAATAGAAAATAAATGCGTTGTTCTTAGAGTCAGTGGATAGAAATTATGCAGTAGTTTTAAGCTGCTTGAAATTAATCAAATAAGCCATCGCTCCCATGCCTCTTCAAAATGCAGGTGTTCAGGATCCATGAACTGTGTTGATAGATGAGCGTTGTCTTCAATAGTTCGTAAATATTGGCATTCTCCAAAGAGAAGTCATCAAAGTTATCTCGAATACAAAATCAACCAATTAAACTCCAGGAACCTCAGTGAATCGAAATAATGCGCGAAAAGTTTTTCAGTAACTACGTTTTGAAAGGGTTATACGTACACTTAATAAAGACGAACAACTAAATCGACGACACGCCCAGTCAATCAGACAACTCAAATACACAGACTGGTTGCTGCATGAGGCCTCTCCAAGCAATGTTGTACTACGACTGGTTGATTGTTCATGAAAGGTTTTGGAGTATTCTGGAGGATAAGTTGAGTATGATCTTCAGACTATCGTGATCCTAGTTTACATCAATACCCGGGAAAAAGGTGGACACAAATATGAATCCATCATCATTACATTGAATAGTTTCATATAGTTTCATAAATGAACTCGTGTTGTCTTCTGTGCAAACTTTCACCCAAACAATCCGATTTTAGCGTACTTTGTTTCATGAAAAGAATGAGACTGGAAAATTATAGTCAGTGCACTTTCAATTTAATGAGCATTTTAGGCATGTAACTGGTACATTTTTGTCAACGTTGATACATTGTTTGCTGAACAGGATTATTAACATCCATCTGGATACTGTGATGTGACAGATATACAAAAAAGAATACAAAAACAAAAAGAAAATATACAAATGTTTTGTTTAAAATGGCCACCATTACTCATTTAATTTTAAATTAACTAAAAGAAAGAATATATATAAAATTCTGAGGCTGAGTTTGAGCTTGAAGTTTTGTGTGAATAGACGTATGTATAACAAACCTTTCTTTGATTCGTATTGACTTATTAAAGATATTAAGCATCAATTAATATGCAACTTCAAGGTTTGGACGCAAAATATGGCAATCAGAAAAAGTACCAATTTGGTAGTGATTTTCCAAAAGTGGACTTCATCATCTAATTTAAACGGATTAAACTCACTTTTGAAATATGCCATGAATATCCTTATTATCTATATCACGAACTAAGTATGAATATATTTTTATGTTGTCTGTGTACCTGTCAGTATAAGGTGTGATTTGGCTGCTCTGAGTCTTGATTAGCATGGAGTTCCGGTGAAATGGAGGTGGGATCATTACAAACTTTCATATTTCTCTTGACATACTGGCTTTCTATGTTTCTGATAAATTTATTTTATGTGCTGTGAGAAGATATGCAATCACAAATCTGCCTTGCAAATCTAAAATCGTCGCGCAGATACTTTGTTGAAAAAGGGCTAAATGATGTGTTAACATTCACAAATCTGACTTGCAAATCTAAAATCGTCGCACAGATACTTTGTGGAAAAGGGGCTAAATGATGTGGTATCAGACTTAAATATTACCAACAAAACAAGACATGCTCTCGTTCGTATTCTAGAATGAACATGGAACTAACACGAGTACCAACCAATCAAGGATTTACTTCTTACCTTGTGGTATAGCTGATTGTCCCGTTGCTATAGAAGCGAAGCATTCTATTGGGCATCATAACATTGTGGAAGGATGCTCTCTTCTCATTCGGGAAGTAAATGTCGGGCGTCCACAGCTTGTCCATATGATTGCTGTCCATTTCCAGATATTCAAATGGATCCATTTGCGTGTTTGCCATAGGACGAGTGTCCACCCAAGATAAATGAAGTATAATCCCCACGGTAAAGTCCTGTGGATGAAGATAAGCATTCCTCAGATCTAATATGCTTATATGTAGAAACAATATTCAACCTTTCAATCTATTTTAGCCAAGCTGCTAATTGACGGGCTTTTTGTTTTCTTCAGCATTCGAACTAATACTTAGACATATCAATTGTGCGATAGGTTGATCAAAGAATGATTAGGTGACTTTGATTCGCTTTGGATTTGGCAATTATATTGCTTCGATTATTTATTAAACCTCGATGAAATTCTGTATTGGTCAGGGCTCAAGGGTTGATCAACAAAACTGAATAGCACACACACACACACACACACACACACACACACACACACACACACACACTCCAGCACATGTGACTACGTGGGGATAAATTTTCCACGCATAAGTGGACGGCTGGAGACACAGTGGACTCTAAATAAACTGTTCTCGTTTCACAAATTGGTTAAATAAGACAGTTTCGGAATCGAACTCAAAATATGGATCGTGAGTCCAATACATTATCCATGGAGAAGCATTTATGACATGCATCAGACTGTCTTAACAACGAAACAAATCGTTACAACAAAAGAAAGACGAAACAAGCCCAGGAGAAAAATCACAGGTTCTTACAGACATCTGTGATGTATTGGTAAAATCCAGCAAAATTTCAAGATTCAATCAAGTTATCTTTAGCTGATGACAATGAGATTAACCTGTTACAGAATATTGCATTGGCATTTGTGCTGAACTTACGGTAAAAACATTATTAAAGATTATAAAGCCTCTTAAAGAGATAAAATTGGCGATTCTTAAGATGGCAAGCTACCGACAGTGTCCATAATTCTGGATTAAGACCCTCTGATAAAATGTACAGGTTCGAATAATAAATGAACTATTCTTTAGCAAAAGCCCGAAAATATACACTGAGCCAAGCAATAATGAACTTTACATCAGCTGTGGCATAAAGTAGGCTCGTTAATGAAGAAAATCAACAGCAAAGCTCTGCTGGATAGCCGTCGAACACTATACCTGACATCCATAAGGATTAACACATTTCATTACAGGCATCGGTGTAGGATAGGACAATTGCACCATGAGGACAGAAGTTTTCTTTCGACATTTTCTTTGCCAACATAAGTGTATAATAAACGACTGATTTTCTCATTGACCTGACCGAAAAATGAGGGTCAAAGTCAAAGTCGCGTATTGTGAATATTGACGCAACTTTACAACAGCAAAACACCTATTGAAAATTTCATCATTTTAAAATAGAATGTATAAAAGTGGGTTTACACTGAATTCTTTTATGTAATTACACTGAAATCATTCGTGTAAAGTTTAAAATACGTTTAAATACATATCAGAATTCAAAGAACATTAACGGAGAGTCGCGGTAATGGTAATAAACAACATTCAAAAATTATGTATTTAAAATAGCAGGCGCAATGGCACATTTCTGAAAATAAAGTCTACTTTTATTCATAAGAATGAATGAGAAAAATTATATAGCCCTCTGCTTAACTTTGATCGATTGTTTAATCTTTCTTTAACAAGTAATAATGAGAAAATGAATTGAAAACAATAGTCAATTACGCTCTTTGCTTTACTCGAAACCGGACTACACAATCTCTACTTGTAGCAAGGTAGAGTTTGTTTGATGGACACTAATTTCAACAGCTGCACATTATAGATGATAAATATTATCTTGATTATTATGAAAAAATACTCAAGTGATGATAGTAATCAGGGAGTTTGGCCAGTTTGTGTACAGTAAAATCGCAGTAAAAGGCATCGTGTTGACAGACGCAAATCATGTGATTAAAGATAATGTTACTCCTCATCGTGCTTCTACACTTGAAGACACCATCATGCACACGTAGGAATGTAAGAATAATAAAACTGACATACTGGTAACAATACCAGCTCTGATAAATATGTGCCTTATGTTTTTGTATCACATGCTCCTAATATTTCATGTACTTATTGTACCGCTCTTATAGTGATGCCAAGCTTGGTAATATTTTACCAGCTCACAGATTTTGATATCTCGTTGTCCACAATCTTTATATTTGATCAACGGCTATTTCGTGAATATAGCCAAGGTGTGAAAAAATCACTGTTTATTTACAATCAGCAGCAAATCAATTTGGTTAAGAATATCAAATTCTGCTACAAGAAAATAATATTAGCCGCCAACTAATTCAAAGATCCAGGTAACTTTTTTTGCATGAAGCCATATCGAATGGCAAATAAAACTTAAGTGAAATTTGCCATCCAAATAATTTTTTTTTTTATTATTTCGTATTAGTTCTTATGGTTATGAAATTATTGTATATGTTATCTGAAATTTCTTCATGCGAACATTCTCCAAAACATCTTTCAGTTTTTAAATGGAAATTGCAAATATTGTTTAAAATATCAAATTCTATTATTTGATTCACTTATACCAAATCCAGGGAAATAAAGAATTATGATGGTCACGTCTTACATTTTTAAATCCAGGAAAAAGAAAACATTCTGATGGTCACTTCTAAGATTTCGAAATCAAGGGAAAGTGAAAATTCTGATGGTCACTTCTAGCATTCATTTAAGGAGTCAGCTTTATTAGAAGTTGTATACCGCTAAAACATCAAACTTTGCAAGGTGGTACATGATAATATTTCCAAATGTCTTCATACCAAAATGCATTATGGCCATACATTGGTGTTTGTTTCTTATAAAAAAAATATGTTCTTTTCCAGTCATATCTTGAGAACAGCAATAACTATAAAACAAAGAGCCAAGTTTCACGAAATGAAATAATGTGCTTTTCCGATGACATGCACGAAAAAGTTGATGCATAAAAAAGGGTTCATGTCAGTCTTTCTAATTAGTTTTGAATGTCAGGGAAATGAATTATTTTCTCTAAATAAAACAAAACCTTTCACGATCCACTTTCTTCCACAAGAGTTGACTATAACAGAGCAAGAAATATTTAAGTCATCTTTGACTGTTGAGTTTCTTCTAACTGTACTTAATTGGTTTGTTGACTTAACGATTTACAAGAGAAATGTGTACAAATACATCGGATAAAGAATTTGGAAAAAGTTTCAAACATCAACTGTATTTCCATCGAGCAACAAGTACGTTCCCGGGTTATGGAAAAATGGATTTATTAACTGATTCATTGCATAATGTTTAATGGCACATATCTATACATGATTGGTCATCTCATGTTGAGGCAACACATGGTCTCTGCGGTAATGAATCAATCAGTCCTATGCATACCGTAACTAACAGCTGGTGAATGAAATCCATCCAAACCGGCTGAATTCCTTTAAGTAACAACATAAAACATCTACAAATTATGATGACTGCTTTATTAGCTAACACTGATTAAATGATTCTTGTTTAGAATTGGACAAAATTGTCTTTGTTATTCAGATCAAAAATCGATTTACAAACAGAAGGGAGCTTTGGTCGTAATTCACTCCGGAAATGTGAACGTCACTGTCAGATGGTGCCCTGTTTTACATGAAACATTTGCAATCCATAAAGCGTTTGAAAATAATTAGCACAAGATGCACAACAGATCTTGTCCTGTCGAATTTCTACAATTCTCAACTCCCAACATACAGCCAGTCTCGTTATGAGTGTTCACTCATTGTTCACATCATTTTCCTCGCACAGATTCATTCAAAATTGTGCTCCAACAACCAGTACTCGTCAGAATACAATGTGACACTTGCTTAATCAGATACATACCTGGTATCACTGACTGACCTACTCAGAAATATATCTGATATCAAACACAGATACATATTTGCTACCACTGGTTGATATACTCAGATTCATATCTGATATCACTGGTTGACATGCACAAACACATATCTGTTATCACCGGTTGATATACTGAGATACATATCTGCTATCATTGACTGATGTACTCAGATGCATATCTGCTACCACTGGTTGATATTCTCAGACACCTATATGCTATCACTGGTTGATATACTCAGAGACATATCTGATATTACTGACTGAAATACTCAGATACATATCTGATATCATTGATATCATTGATTGATATAGTAAGATACAGATCTGATATCACTTACTGATATACCCAGATACATATCTGATATTTCTTAATGGTATACTCAATTACATATTTAACATTACTGACTGGTATACTAAGGTACATATCTGCTATCATTAACTGATATAGTGAGACACAGATCTGATATCACTGACTAATAATCATTATATCAGCACAGAGACAGAGATATGCTTTGTTTTGTCGCTTGCTGGTTTACAGCACAACGACACAACGAGACATCAAGATCGGTCAACACAAGAAGAACAAAGTGTCTTGCCGAACAGACACACGAAGGCATCCACCTGGACCTGATCCAGTGGTAGGTTTTGAAACATACCCCTCACAGTAAGTTGCTTCACTTTGTTAGAATGCCACCACCATATCACTAGGTTTCCTAGTAAAATGCAACTTGGAGAACATTATGCTCTTTGATAACTGCATCATACTCGTTTTAGATGGTATTGGCTTTCACTTTTTCTCCACAGCGTTTTTATTTGCAGAATGTAAAGATTTTGCCAAAAAATGAAGGAGGAAAACGTCAGGGATACTTAACTTGGAGCACATAGCTGACGATAAGACAAAGTAGCACGCGGCAAACTTCACAATATACCAATCATGTAACAATGAAGCGCATCCGAGCCGCCATTTTGGTTCAATTAAAGAATTTGTGAAGAAAAGGGTCTTTTTGAAACAAAGTCACTGAGACAATTTCGACCTAAAACAAAGATTTCTTGAAAGCAAAAAGGTTAAAAAGAAACAAGAAGTTTTAAGTGAATTCAAGTTTAAATATCTGCCTTTCACACACACACACACACACACACACACACACACACACACACTTTATTATTTCATACCCTCACCTACTCTTCAACTTACCATGTTCACTTCATTGATGGAATCTACGCTATTGACGTAAAGGTTACATTCGATTTCCGTCGGTCCTGTAAAATGAGGGCAGTACCATGTTTAAAATTTCACAATTGAAAATAAAGTTGCTCGACTGACTGCTTATCTATACGAAAGAATGTACTAATTTGACATGAAGAGAAAAATAATACAATAATTAGGTAATATGAGCATGAAAAAACAAAGATCTACAATTAATCAACGTATGTAAAATTGATGTTCTCATTCAGGACGAATAATAGAACAATATTTGACTATGACAAATATAGATATAAAAATTTTGAAAATTTTGAATTTACATTTTACATTCGAAAGAGCATATTAAACTGCTGTCAGGATTCTTTGTAGAGAGTACATTGCTTAGTAAAATAAACCCGTCTATTCAAATAAATAGTGTGTCGGATCTATCACAATATAAATACGGCACATATCGATGGTAGTTTAGTGTGGTAATAAAGATGGAAGAAACACAGTGATTCCTAAAACCACTGGTCACACACTCCTAACTTTCTGTATTTCGTGCCACTGGTTAAAAGCAATCTATACACTTTGCTATTGACAATTCAAATAGTCGCGGAAGCTGACTTTTGAACTAGAGCAATTTGCAAGAAACCACTGACATTATGTACAAAATGTAGAAAAGCGCATATCACAATCAGGATCTAAATCAATCCCCATGATTGATTGGTACTCTGACAAAAGTCCAAATTTGGAGTTTATCCTACATTTGAGTGTGAGATATCTATGTAATTTGTGGGCAAAGGATTAAACTGGGGCACATAGAAGTACTAAACGAATACATTGTACCTGTAAGCAGAATACGAATATAAAAGTACAAACTTAAATATGGAGGACACATGGATTCATAAGACTAACCTGGGTCGAGCTAGGGCCGTGGATAATCACCAGCTCATGGTGTTGTTTTTAGTGCTGAGGATACAGTGTAGATAACAAAGATTAAAAATTAAGTTGATGATTTATTCCTGAATCTCTTTCAGCCTTTTGCTGAAAAATTATTTATCACTCATCTTTAATTTATGTCAGCTAATAAATCTAGGCTTTTTGTTATTTCCAATAGGTTGAAGATGTTATATTAAAAAAATCTAGTTTAATCGTATGTTGAATTAGTGAAATAAGGTGCACAATATAAGAATTTTTTATGGATGGAAATAACGAAAAAAGGGGCACAGAAAGATATTTATTTTTACTGAAACAGACATAGATATATAAATATTTCCCTAGTATTAAGATCGTAAAGATAAACATTCATGGCTTGTCTGCTGTGATGGATGTTAATACCCCGCTGAACATTCGAAATGCTTCATGTGAGGGTATGAGTGCTTCTAGATAATAAAAATTCTCGCTTCTATTCAACTCTCCTTCTCTCAACATATATCAATAAAACCAACAAACTATGTTTTACCTTAAGGCAAGTACAGTACACACGTTTTGATTTTTCAGAGATTGAGACTGGGAGAAAGAATGAAGACATGCATCTCACGCGGCAAAACATTTTGTTACAGCAGTTCTTGACATCGAATTTGTAACGTTCGACATAAGTATACTGGCATAAATTAGTGCTTTTTATTGATGGATTTTATTTGGTGCACTGCTTATGAATGCATTGTCCGATCGTCGATGGATAGATAAATATATAGGTATGTAGGTAGATAGATAGACAGAATGATACTTGAGTAGGTAATTAGGTACTTAGGTAAATAGATGGAAAGGTAAACATACAGATACATAGATAAATATATAGGTATATTGATTGGTAGGTAGATAATATTTAGCTATGGATAGGTAGTTGACAGACTGTTAAATTTATCGATTGATATAAATATAAATGGATAGATAAACAGGTGGACAATTGAGTAGGTAGATAGATACATAGTTAACTAGACAGACAAATACACAGACAGATCGATTATATTACGGTCAATATGTTCATAGTTGGGTGGACTCTTGTAGTTTCCTTTGGACAACAATTCCAGGTTCTTTACCCTGAAGCAAGAACAAAGTAACCACAAACTAGCATTATGACACAAATAATAACAGTATCGTTGTGAAGGTGATATAATTAGATTTAAATTAAAAGCAATTTGCCCTAAAATCCATTCAATAAGTACTTTTACATCTTTGTTCGCATCTACCAAGATCTCGCGTCGGGATAAACAGCGTTAAAGCGCTTAGTATTGGAGAATAGTTTTAGTGGAATAAATAAATCGGCAATTGGTCTTGTGGCACGCAATCTATACTACACGATTACCTTCCCTTTCTTGCGAATGGTATTGGATTTTATTCGGTTACTTCTATATGATGTATTTTCCGTCAGTTAATGTTTCACATCAGATGGATCTGGCGCAAATTTAAATCCGTCGCAAGTATTAGTAAAAGGATATTTAAAAAAAAGGAAAATCACATATATAATGTTCAAGATCAGTCAAGGGCAAATACCAAAATAATATATCATCCTGAAATAGAACTGGTGTGTTATATAAAATGATATAAAATGTTGATACTGCGCCACCGTCTGTAATGAAAAATTGAGATAAATGCTCGTGCTCTATGATGTAGTATTAGCGAGAGCCGCTGCAAATCCAAGCTACACTTTGGTGAATGCTAATTATAGACTTATTACGACCTGTGGATATATA
>JAECUM010049061.1:0-18130 GCA_016617855.1 Megalonaias nervosa
ATATATCGATCGATTAATTACTTGGTTCAATGGATGATTGATTAATTCACCCAATTCGCACTCGTTGTTTTAATCTTTGTGTTTTATTGGCTGCAAAGGAATAGGGACGAGAGTACTGACATATGAAAGAGGATAAATGATTGATCTAAGTAATCCATGTCACTTCCGAAGACAAAAATCGTGTCACTTCCGAAGATATAAGTAATCCCTATCCTGTCAGTTCCGAATACATAAGTAATTCCTGTGAATTCTTTTGACATAAGTAATCTCTGTAAGTTCCGAAGATGTAACGAAATCCCTTTCAGTTCCCATGATGTTAGTAATCCCAGCGAGTTCAAAAGACATAAGTAATACCTGTCATTTCTGAAGACATAGAAAAATCACTATCAGTCCCGAAGACATAAGTAATCCTTGTTTGTTATGAAGATATAACGAAATACCAGTTTTAAAGACGTAAATAATCCCTGTCAGTTCCGAAGACACACATTCAATCTCAGTTCCGACGACATAAAGAAAGTCTTGTCAATTCCGGAAATATAAATAATCACCGTTACTTCCGAAGACATAAAGAAAATCCTTGTCAATTTCGAAGACATAAAAAATCCTTGTCAATTCCGAAGATATAAAGAAATCCTTCTTCTCAGTTCCGAAAACATAAGCGCCCCCTGTCATTTCCGAAGACATAAAGAAATCCTTGTCAAATCCGAAGATATTAAAAAATCCTTGTCAATTCCGAAGACATAAAGAAGTCTCTGTCAGTTCAGAAGACATAAGTAATCCTTGTCAGTCCCGAAGACATAAGTAATCCCTCTCGGTTCCGAAGACATAAGGAATCTCTGTCAACTCCGAAGACATAGAGACATCATTGTCAATTAGTACACATCCTACATATCATTTGCTGACCTAGTATTTTCTAGTACACTAATAAATCTGTTTTCTCGCAGATCCACCGCACACAAAATGAAGTAACTACTATTACCGGCACTGGTGCAACATTTGCACGTATGTGGTAGAATTCGGGTAGTCGTTGGGGAAACCAGCGAATTTTTGTGGAATACTTCCCCCACAACAATTTTATTCTAAGAAAACCGTTTTATTCGTGATATATAAACGTTTGTTTGTGTTAACATGAATGCTGATCGTTGACTCGCGGGGGCAACAACGGTTGGCCTTGATGTAGCGGGAATCGCAACTATGGTAGCTATCATAGGCACGCCAATTGGAATCGTTGTTGAGGTCACATCGATAGTAACTGGTGTGGCTAGCGGCACAGGAAAAGTAATTTCTTATGGTTATATTCGGGAATACGTGTTTATTCGGAAATTTGAAGTAGTCTCAGCACAACTGGCAAGCTGTACTCAGCGACCATCGAAGATAAAATAATCACCATGGCGGAATTCGAAACAGTGCTGTTTGAAATGGAAACCACCAACGTCTCTGAGCAGATTTAGGGAAGAGGGGTGGTAGTGACCCAAAACAGGTAACTGATTTACAGGCAGTAAAAACAGTAGACAGTGGCCAGCTTACACGCGAGCTACAATCACAGATGCACACGCGTGCAATAATCCATAGTGAGAAAAAGTTATGGTGAACTAGATGGGGTTATTCGCCTGTAAACCTGAATCGTCAGACGGTCTTATCGGCCCATTATTCCTCAACTAATGGACAGGTAAAAACACAAAGGGTATAAAAAGGTATATTCTGATCAATATTTTGCATATACATAACAAAATGGCATGAAAAATGAAGTGGGATTTATATTATTCATAATGACATATTCTATTACAAAGTACACGTTTTCAAAGCATAAGCCGTTACATGGAATGCGTCGCAATGCTATTAAAGCTTCTATACATACATGAAAACAGGATCCTTTAATAGGATTTCAACCAAGACTTTGCTCGTATTCCTTTTTCCTATCAACTGCTGTTTTGAGCAGCTTTCCATGTATCGCGTCGTTTGTTTCATGTTTATGTTCCATAGTATAATACAGTTGATAGTATTTGATTGTAGGATCGTTAACGGTAAAATGACTTTCACCAGTGACAGTAATTTTAAAAATCAGGGTAGCGTCTGGTAAGAAAGCTGTGTGGCCAGGTTGCAGAGGCCGCGGATTAATTTCAAGTAACTTGCCTGCCTCTGGTAAAATTTTCTTCAAGCCGGTATTTGGTCAAATCAATGTATGCTTACCCACTGCCAAAATTCACACCAACTCGTAAATTGCAACCCATTGTGCAGTTTCATCCAATGATTGTGAGTTTGTTGCTGCGTCTGTGTTTTTACTCTATAGTACACGTGTCTTCATAATTAAATATCACTTGACAGAAATGAAACCATACTCTTCCCTGCACTTGTTTGCATTGTATATAATTGTCTGTTAGTGAATGCTTCATATCTACGTGCATAGAATCCTTAATATCTACGTGTATAGAATGCTTAATATCTACGTGTATAGAATCCTTCATATCTACGTGTATAGAATCCTTAATATCTACGTGTATAGAATGCTTAATATCTACGTGTATAGAATGCTTAATATCTACATGTATTGAATGCTTGATATCTACATGTATAGAATGCTTAATATCTACGTGTATAGAATGCTTCTTATTTAAGTATACAGAATGCTTAATATCTACGTATATAGAATGCTTCATATCTACGTGTATAGAATGCTTAATATCTACGTGTATAGAATGCTTCATACCTTGGTGTAAACTCCATTTGTCTAATAGTGAATGCTTAATATCAACGTGTATAGAATGCTTAATATCGATGTGTATAGAGTACTTAATATCTACGTGTATAGAGTGCTTAATATCTACGTGTATAGAATGCTTAATATCTACATGTATAGAATGCTTAATATCTACGTGTACAGAATGCTTAACATCTACGTGTATAGAATGCTTGATATCTACATGTATAGAATGCTTGATATCTACATGTATAGAATGCTTAATATCTACGTGTATAGAATGCTTAACATCTACGTGTATAGAATGCTTGATATCTACGTGTATAGAATGCTTGATATCTACGTGTATAGAATGCTTGATATCTACGTGTATAGAATGCTTAATATCTACGTGTATAGAATGCCTAATATCTACGCGTATAGAATGCTTAATATCTACATGTATAGAATGCCTAATATCTACGTGTACAGAATGCTTTATATCTACATGTATAGAATGCCTAATATCTACGTCTACAGAATGCTTAACATCTACGTATATAGAATGCTTGATATCTACGTGTATATACTACTTCATATCTACGTGTATAGAATGCTTAATATCTACGTTTATGGAATGCTTCATATCTACGTGTATAGAATGCTTCCTACCCTTGTGTAAACTCCATTTGTCTAATAGTGAATGCTTAATGTCTACGTGTATAGAATCCTTAACATCTACGTGTATAGAATGCTTAATATTTACGTGTATATAATGCTTAATATCTACGTGTATAAAATCCTTATTATCCACGAGGATAGAATAATTAACATCTACCTGTATAGAATGCATCTTATGTACGTGTATAGAATGCTTCTTACCTTCATGTAAATTCTATTTTTCTAATAGTGAATGCTTCATACCTACGTGTATAGAATGCTTCATACCTACGTGTAAATTCCTTTTGCCTGATTGTGAATGTTTCATACCAAAGTGTAAATTCCTTTTGTCTGATTCGCTTTTTAATATTTTATATACCGAAGGCATGTCCATAATTAATTTACTCTTGACTGTGATCTTGAAGATCTTCGCTGTCTTCACTCTAATTGTCGCTGTAATTGTATTCTCTGTCTTCGTTGAATATTTCGTTGCCTAAGCAGGGTATTTCACTATCTTCAAGGTTGTCAACTGTTGAAGTCTTTCGCACTTGCGACTCGGTTAACGTCAGCGACTTAAAGTTTTCTAGTACAATGTCACATAATGACGTTTGTGGCGGTTATTATATTCTTTACCAAGTTTTAACCGTTTTCACTCAAACGTGATCCCTAACCCGGCTAATTTATGAAGATGCACCGAATGCGTCTTTGAAAAATTAGATAGCATCTTTCGGGCCTCTGATAAATCAATATGACGCATTTATGCTAATAGCGATTTAATCTTTTCTTTGACGTTACAAACAGCCCGTGGTTCTGGCAATTTCCTGCATTAGCCGTAAACATGAATTCCTTACAAATTTTGTATGTAACAAACGGTGTGGTTTCTAATGGCATTGTATCATGGGCTCGCTACAATACTCGAACAATGAATCACCTATATATTATCAGTGTATATCAATCTGTAGATGGATTTGCCGTCCACACGCGGATTACAATTACAGATGCACACGTGTGCAAAAAATCCACAGTGAGAAAAAAGTTATGGTGAACAAGAAGGGGCTATGAGCCTGTAGACCGGTACTAGCCAGACGGTCTCTATCACCCATGACGTCTCTACTGCATTAACAATGTGTATTTGCACTTCTGTCTCTTATTAAACCTTAGGTGGCAGTACAGTTTTGTTCTATTCTTTTTTATTTCATCAACAGTGCACTATTGTATGTTTTCTGAGTAGCTGTCTAAATAAACTGATTTGAGAGGTGCTTTTTAATGTGCATTGGTACTACTTTGCTTAGTCAAAGTCATCAACGAAGCAGAGTGTGTGTGTGTGTGTGTGTGTGTGTGTGTGTGTGTGTGTGTGTGTGTGATTTGGATCTTTAATGTAGCTTTAACAATTTTTCAGTCATATCGCTTCAATGTCTGCAGTTTGACAGTTTATAGCGATGTCTGCACTGGGCCATCATGCCGCAGACATGTAGTATGATGTCCCACCCAGTCACATTATCCCGACACCAGGACGACCAGCCCTAACACTAACCTCTTAATGCTGAGAGCCTAGCGAGGTAGTTGCTAGTACCATTTTTATAAGTCTTTGGTATGGCTCGGCCGGGGGTTCGAACCGCGACCTCCCTCATCCAAGGCAGACGCTCTAACCACCAGGCCAACGGAGCGGTCCCTTAACGAAGAGTTTATGTTCTGTGTAGTGGTCGTTTAGAAGTAAGGTCCAACATATGTATGTAAGGGTGCAAATTTCTGTCGATCTATGAAGAGCACATTAATTTGGGCAGGTGAACCATTAATTAGATTTATGGGGACCGGCGCGTGTTTAAATCACCATACTGCACAGATTTATAATGGCTGTGACAGGAGAGAAACGATTCTTAATTAAACATTCGTTTATTTAACCGTCAGACAGACTGATCTTGTATCGGAATTGTCAGGCTTTGAAATTGTCCAGGACTAGTTATTAGAATTTAGAGGTCACGCAGACTACAAATTTGGCGCCTAGTTATTAAAGGCGGGAAAGATATTTAATCCGGATTGGTTACGCTAGATAAGGGGCGTGATTCCCACACCAAATTCTTGGTTTTAATATGTCCCATCGCAAAAGTTTAGTCAGTCTACACTTTTCTGCAAGAGAAAACAATGGTAGGAGACTCCGAGTTTGAATTTGGAAGAAATTCACTCGTAAATAATTATCCAAGGGATCGGATGTCTGGAAAGTCGACGGACACAATTTTGGCGGGAGAAGCGAGCGAAGCTTAAAAACACAAGGTGAAATAGCTCTATGGGACGGATCCACGTATCGACCTATCGAAGTATAAACGTATCACGTACTTACATATCCACCTACCCACACACAGTTCAAGGGCCGAAAGAGGCGAGACAATAGAGAGTTTGGAGAAGGGAAAAGTGGAAAGGAACAAGACGAACAGTCCCAGAAAAGTTGGGGAACAGTCACAGTGAATTTGGAATGAACCAGAAATAATCAGGTTATGAAGTTGTACCAGGGCAATGACTTCGATTGTTCACTCGATTCTATGATGAACTAATTCCATCTTTTAAAACAGATCGGCTATTTATATAAGTATATTTGTGTTCTGAAATTCGGTGAATGATTTGTTTCAAAAAGAATTGTATCTTCCTAATGTAATGCATTGTCACGGTTATTTATGCAATTGATTAAAATTGTTATTTTTCATGTACGGGGGGGGGGGGCTCGTGTCATTCTGTTTTAATATATCTGCTCAGATCTCTATCTATCCCACCTATAAGTTTCACACTTTATATTGATATTTACTCGATCCGGGCAATAACACCGAAGGCGATCACCCTCTAGATAACGATAACCAAAATTCCACTACACCCACCCCCAACAAAGCGTGGGAATACGTAGCAATGTCATACACATAAAGACTTTCATTCTTTTATTTTTTTATTTTTTTATTTTTTTTTGTTTAGACACGTTCCACTAATTGTAATCGGTGGGCGTCGAGAATCCAATTCAACTTAAAACGCGTTATACTCAACAGATGTGATAGAAGGGTCGCCTGGAATTGGAAATGTCATGTTTAAGAACAACTCAATCCATAAATGACAGAATCTCATGCAGATTGTAATCTGTTAGAAGCACAACCTCTTTAAATTGTAAATCAACGTGGCCACTCTGTCATCTTTTCCTGGATTATATTCGAACTTAAAAGTACACTTCTTTATTCGTTTGTATCCAAACAGAAAGGAAATCCATTTGCAAAATGTATATCTCAGCAGCAGGATCGTGTAACATAATGTCGCATAATAATTTTGCAATTGATCTAATTTTTCCAGTAACAAGTCTTGTAATAATTCCAGTTCTAACTGTGGTAAAACTACAAGTAAAATAAAGTATCGGTTTCTCCATGCAACATATAAAGTAGGATACTTTTTCTTTAAGTGAAAAAACCCCCAAATTTGTTTAAGAATTCTTTGCGTACATGCTCAATATTATAATTCTGGGGTCGGCAACCTATGGCACGCGTGCCATAAGGTGGCACGTCAAGAGGTTTCGTGTGGCACAAAATAGGCAGCCAAAAATCTCGATTTTAACAGCGTTATTCTCTTATTGGTGACTCGCTCTCGTTCATTTTGTAATTAATTCGGAAAAAAGTGGCACCCTGTGTAAAATAGGTTGCCGAACGCTGTTATAATTCTCCACAGGACCAAGATCTCGCAGCCATACAGGACTCGCGGTACTAATTCAGTTCCCATAGTAAACCTATGCAAACACCATGATATTCAAAATTCAATAACTTAAAATTTCTGAGTGCTCAAGATCAAACCTATATTTATCTGTATAGATGAAACCTGGATGTCAGCTTCTGTGTACAGGAAAGGATATGAGCCTCGGCATTTTCTGGACCTGCATGTGTTTGAAACATGTGCTTTCAATTCCGCGCCAAAGAGTTAGGTGATAATTTTAGTAATGAGTGTTCCAAACTCAAGACTGTTAAAGGACTGAAATTCCATCAATAAAACAATGTCTCTATTTTTTTCACTTACAACTAGGATAAGCTCTCCAAAGATTCTTTTTCCTAAAACATAACTTACATTATTACCCAATCCTAGCCAGCCAAACCCATATATACTCTATTTTATATTCACTCATTTCCAGGCTGGTTCCCATTTTTCCGTACAATTAGTACCGTTTTTCATATATCTACCCTTAATTTTCTTGACAGCCCTAGGAATAGTAGTTCAATACATAAGTAAGCAATGTGCATTGTTCTGCTTGTCAAAGATTACATTAGTGAATATTAAATTATATAGCAAGTTCATTTTCACCTGAAGAGCAACGGTGCATTTCAGGCAACATTTAAATATTTGAGCTTTATTTAAGAAAATCAGAAAAAAATATTAAAATAATGCTGTCTAATAAGAGTCATCTTTTTTAATATCACCATTTATTTCTCTTCAATTTAATACTGAAATATATTACCAGCCATGTCATATTATGTAATTAATGAGTAGAAGGTCAAGGTGACCATCTATATGTACATGTATTATTACAGAAAAAGAGATTTAAATGACAAATAAGACCTAAAATTCCTACCAGAAGACATATAATTTAAAACTAAAGTAAGGTAGACAAAAGTCCACTAAAATGCAAAATATGAAGTTTAAAAACATTCAATGAAAGAAATTAGTGGGATGCAAAGTCATGAGAGATCATCCCCATTAAGCATGGTGGAAGAGTCCTAAGTGATCATATCTGAAGCATTATGTTTCAAAACACAACTTGGAAATATCATATTGCTTACTATAATTACTCTATAAATAGAACATTGTATAAATTTTGCATATGTATTGCTTAGATATGAACCAAAGTGAACAACACTCCACCTAACATAGTCAAATCTACACCATGTTCCCCCTTCCCCCTTCTTGGCAACAGTTGATATATCTGAATATGTGTTTAATATCCCACTGAAAGTCACTCTGTGTTTACAAAAGGTATTAATTTTGCTTGTTATCCATAAATAGAACCAGATGATTGCATTTATAGTAAAGTTAATTGCACTTGCACACGTGGAGTCACTGTATTGCTGTAGCTGTCTATAGGACTCAGAGTACTAATTCATTTCCCATAGTAAACCAATGCAAACACCATGATATTAAAAATTCAATAACTTAAAATTTCTGAGTGCTCAAGATCAAACCTATATTTATCTGTATAGATGAAACCTGGATGTCAGCTTCTGTGTACAGGAAAGGATATGAGCCACGGCATTTTCTGGATCTGCATGTGTTTGAAACATGTGCTTTCAATTCCGCACCAAAGAGTCAGGTGCTAATTTTAGTAATGAGTGTTCCAAACTCAAGACTGTTAAAGGACTGAAATTTCATCAATAAAACAATGTCTCTATTTTTTTCACTTACAACTTGGATAAGCTCTCCAAAGATTCTTTTTCCTAAAACATAACTTACATTATTACCCAATCCTAGCCAGCCAAACCCATATATAGTCTATTTTATGTTCACCCATTTCCAGGCTGGTTCCCATTTTTCCGTACAATTAGTACCGTGTAGCCTACAGCAATATCGGCGAAAGAAAGGGAATATTTTGCCATTGCACAGCAGAGACAGGTGCTACGGTCAAACCATATCTCACAATAAGTGTTTTAGGCATCTTACATCTGAGACGAAGCCTGTTTACTCTTACCTTTACCATAAAATTTGCACAACATTAAATTTCTCGAATGAAGCCATCCAGTGTAAGCAGAAAATATGTTTTTATAGTTAGGAGACCAGTTAAGATTCATATTCATATGATTTTAATTATAGTCGGGGACTTGCTCTTCTATTATCAAACTCATTAACATACCGTTCAAGCATGACTTATTTCCTTCAAACTTGCCGTCAAGACCTTCGAACGTGCAGGCAGAATGTATTGAACTTATGCAGATGTTTTTGCAGTTCTAGCAACTAACTTCTGTTTGCACTGTATCTTGAAAATTGCAGGCAGGCGGTTGAACACGGAGATACAAATTCAAATCAACTTGCTGATGAACTACTCGACATGGGACGCGGAAAATGGATTATGAACAAGAAAATAGACTTAATGCTTTCAAGTGCTGCTTTTTTGAAATTATATTAGAAACTACAAAATCAGTTGTTTAAGACTTACAAAAATGGTACTAACAGCTGCCTCGCTTGGCGCTCAGTATTAAGAGGTTAGTGTTAGGACTGGTCGGCCTTGTGTCAGGATAATGTGACTGGGTGGGACATCATGCTACATGTCTGCGGCATGATGCCCCAGTGCTAGACATCACTATAAACTGCCACACTGCAGACATCGTAGCGATATGACTGAAAAATTGTTAAAGCTACGTTAAATATCCAACACACACACAACACAAAATCAGTTGATCATGCGCTGCTTATTCTAGATACGAGCTAAATAGTTGACCATTTGAACTTGCGTCGGCACACAAAGATGTGCGTATCAGCTGGAGTGGAATCCTAGTGAATTTATTCAATTAGAGTCCCTCAAGAAGTGAATTTACTCAATTAGAGTCCCTCAAGAAGAAGATCCATTCGAATTAGAGCTAAATCACATTAGGAATTTATCTCCATCAAACATAAATGGGGGTGTTCTGAAGAGAAAGTGACTTCCTTCCCCGCATCGAGTCAATAATTCATTAGAACGGTACCATATCACTGCCAAGATGTAGTGTCCAAGAAACTATGAAACGTTTCCTGTGTATTCTGATGAACGGACATCAGAAAAAAAATAGATTTTTTAATCACTCGGTATTTTCCACCCATTCACCGTATAAAGGAGAAGAAAACCATGAAAATGACCGATTACGATCGCAGTAGCATTGCAAGATTTGACTGATTAAAAACGCCTTCTTCCTGTTGACAACTATAGATGACCAGCCACCGATCAGTTCTTGAATTGTTCGTTACTTTAGCTTGTTTTCGTCTAAGGCTGTTTATTAATATTTATTGCATGTAGATATTGCTAGGTAAAGAAAGTATGTCGAAAAGGGCCGCATCTTTCATTGAATTTGTGATAAATATATACCAGTGAATTAAGTATCATGTATAAAAGATATACCTTTCAATGCATTTTCCACGGTTTGTTTATTGCTTTTATCATATACACTAAATACGTATGTCAGTTTGCAAATGCAAAACTACAACCCATCCCTACCCACCCACCCACACACACACGCACACTTATTCGCTCTTATGTTTGTCAAACCCTTCCAATACTTTTTTAATGTTGTTTGTCAAACCACTTCCAATACTTTGTATGTTGTTTGTCAGACCACTTCCAATACTTTGTATGTTGTTTGTCAAACCACTTCCAATACTCTGCATGATGTTTGTCACACCATTTCCAATACTTTGTACGTGTATGTTGTTTGTCACACCATTTCCAATACTTTGTACGTGTATGTTGTTTGTCAGACCCCATCCAGTACGTGTATGTTGTTTGTCAGACCACTTCCAATATTAAAAAATTTGCATGATTGCTTATTGGTTGTCTTGTTCTGCTTCTCTATTCAAATTTGAAATTTTGAATCCTGTTCATGAGCTATAAAGCTCACGACAAAAAAGTAAATAAAATAAAGGATATTATTATTATTATTATTATTATTATTATTATTATTATTATCGAGGAAAATTAACAGAAGAAAAGTAAAATCCGTTAGACATGTATTACCCACTTCAGGCTAAAGCTGAACAGAATAACACGGTAATCTGACATACGTCTTCAGTTCGACCAGAATGACGGCTAATTTCCTCAATTGGACTACTTAAACTGGAAGCACTGTTATCAAAAAACAAAAGCACTAAAACAAATTCGCACTTTTCTCTTATCCAACACAAAATGGTGGATTTCTCCAAATGAACTGACTTTTTCACCCTCATCATATCAATGATTCATTATAGGCTTGACTGGACGGCCAAGATGCCTTTTACTCACCAGGTCTCTAAATCCCAATTAAAATACTCCAGGTCTGTACGTGATATGGAACCGAGTGCTATTTCAAGCAGATCCGAGGGGCTGGGATGGGGTATCTCATGATACCTTCTCAGTATACCCTCCCAACAAATCTAACCTCAAGTTTTTTAACCATTAATTTGCTGTCGAAAATGTGAATGTTGTATGACATAAAAAAGGTTCACATGAAATGCCTTCTTCAACAATAACAGTCTTTACATTCACCGGTTATCGCCTAAGAAAATTGTTACATATATGCAATTAAACTGCTTGTGTGTTAGTTTTAAAATTCTTTTTTATTTTATTTTTGTTTCATTACATTTTATTGTAATGATTATTGAAAGGATTCGAAATTCTTTTTCAGTAATTCGATATTTTCTTTTACTAAATGTTATTTATCTAAGACGTAAAACGTGTTACATGAGAATTATTTTTAGCTAACCTAGTTCGTCTTAGGTTGGGGAAGTTTGTAAACAGGCAGTTAAAATGATTGATCAGTATCAGGGCCATACTTTCCTTGCGTGATCACCATGTGTAAACAACGTTTATATATTATTGGTTTTTAAATGGGGTTACACTGGCGTACGTAACGGATTTCTTGTAGTAAGAGACCACATGACCCATCTCGCGAGACTTGAAATGATGTTTTGGGGGTTTAAATACGCATTCTTAATATTCTTCTGTCAGAGTCGTTTTAACATCTTGAAGGAACAAGGTGTTATTTTTATTTGTTGCCAGATTGTTTGTTTTTCATCTGATTTTTGGATTTAATAATTTATTCTCCTGGAAACTCAACAAGTTGACTTTCTTATAAAAAATTCTGAAAGATATTCATGGAAATTTATTCTGGAATTATTCGGAAACAAAAACTGTGATTCAGTTGAGGAATTGTTGATATTCGTACATTGGACCACATCTGACGTCATCGCCTTCCATATTTGTATGTCGTCGAGATTCGAACCTGGATTCTAATAGAACTATTTAGTGATAGGACTTGTGTTTTCATTCTTAGGCTCAAATTTTGGATTATATTCACAAACTGTAAGTCCTATTTACCAATTTTTACATTGTTTTCTAGGGAAATAAATTATTTTGTTAAAATATACAAAGCTTGTTGATTTCACACTTTTCTTCTGTTACATTTGTACCAGCCTACACGTAACGGGAGAAAATTGGGTCGCTCGTCCTTGGGATATAAGAATTTTGGTTAAATATTTCAGAAAATTGTTTTTTTAAAATTTAAATTCCTCTAGTTTCTAAATCCCAAGTGCTATTTTACATTTTGTGTGAAATCTTAAGTGAAAACAACAGGCTTTCATTTACAATGTCATCAAAAGTGGAAATATTTCTTTCTAATCCAACTCAGGAGCAGTTGGATAGTCTAAAAAAAGATGAGTTGCTTGAACTAGCCAGAAAGTGTGATCTTTCTGAAGCAAAATCTTCCTTAACGAAACAAGAAATTAAAAATATTTTGATCCAACATTTGGTGGGGAAAAATATTTTTGATAAAAGTGTTTTGGCATCAGTCAGTAAGTCTATGGCTGACACTGACATTAAAGTAATGGAAATAAAAATGAAATGCAAAATGGAAGTAGAGTTAAGGAAGCTCGAACTTCAGAAAGAGAAAGAACAAATGCAGTTGCAATTTGAAGAGAGGCAATTGCAAATGCAGTTTGAAGAAAAGGAGAGAGAGAGAGAGACAGGAGAAGGAGAAAGAGAGACAATTACAATTTGAAGAAAAGGAGAAAGAGAGACAGGAGAGGGAGAAAGATAAACAATTACAATTTGAGAAAGAGGAGAGAGAGAGAGACAGATGCAATTGCAAAGAGAGAAGGATGAAAGGGAATTTCAACTTAGAATGAAAGAATTTGAGATGGCAAGTGGCAAGCACGATTCCACTTCACATACAGATTCAAGTTTTGACATTACAAAAAATATCAGGTTAGTTCCCCCTTTTAGTGAAAAGGAAGTAGACAAATATTTTATCCATTTTGAAAAAGTTGCTGAAAATTTGAAATGGCCAAGGGAGCATTGGACTCAATTATTACAATGTGTACTTTTCGGCAAAGCCCGAAATATCTATACATCCCTGTCAGTACAACAGAGTTTTGATCATGATTTGGTTAAGGAGTGAATCTTAAGGGGTTATGCATTAGCCCCTGAGGCTTATCGGCAAAAATTCAGGAACTATAAAAAGGAAGCTGGACATACTTATGTCGAATTTGCTAGAGAAAAAGAACAGTTATTTAAGAGATGGTGCTTAGCCAAGAAAGTTGAACATGATTATGAAAGTCTTGAACAACTTGTGTTACTTGAAGAGTTCAAAAACTGTGTTCCTAATGATATTAAGAATCATCTTGAAGAGCATAAGATTGAAACCTTGGAAATTGCTGCTCTTGCTGCCGATGAGTACTCCTTAACTCATAAAGTTCCTGTTGTAGGCAAATCATTCACTCAGCAGTCTACTGGTAGAAAGGTATTTCAGCCTAATACGACTCCTCCTAAAATTCAATCTGGCACAACTTCTAAAAATCAAGCTTCTGATAAACTTGATTCAAAATCCTTGTCTCTGCCTACGTGTACCTATTGCAAGAAAAAAGGGCAGGTCATTTCTGATTGCTTCAAGTTGAAATATAAGCATCAGAATCAAGATAGACCTATCCCAAATGCTCTTATTTCTAAGAGGTCAAGGTCATGGTCATGTATTGAAAGCAATACATTTGTTGGGTCTAATAAACCCCAGTCTGATTTTATTATGGAGAATTATGAACCATTCATGTCGAAGGGTTCTATATCATTCTTGGGTGATTCGGCCAATCCCATCCCTATTAAAATTTTAAGGGATACAGGAGCTTCTCAGAGTCTTTTAGTGTCAGGTATTTTGCCTTTTTCTGAGAAGTCTTCTTCTAATGAGAGTGTTCTCATTCAGAGAGTAGAGTGCGGCTTTGTTAATGTTCCTCTCCATTGTGTAAATTTGTCATCAGGCTTAGTTTCAGGACCTGTGACAGTTGGTCTAACCTACCCGTTCAGGGCATTCATTTGTTGCTAGGCAACGACCTAACTGGAGACAAGGTTGTGGTTAATCCACTTGTAACTGACAAGCCTTCTTTGGATCAGAAACTTGATCCAATCGAAAAAGAATACCCTGAGTTATACCCAGCTTGTGAAGTTACCAGAGCTATGTCAAAGAAAGCTCTTGAGAATGATTTTGATAAGGAAAATATTCCTTTAGCTGACACATGTATTGGTCAGGCTTTTGATGAGGTCACTTTCACTTCTAATTTGGATCAGTCAAGTGGCATTGATCACAGTGATCCTCTTTTAAATACTCATTCTCTTTTATCTAATCAGGGTGATAAACGACAATCACTTGTCGTCGAACAGGAAAAAGATTCTGAAATCTCCTGTTTGTTTCAGAGGGCCATTAGTGAAACTGAAGCCACTGAAGTACCTGTCTGTTATTTCATTAAAAATGGAATTGTTATGAGAAAATGTAGACCTCCCGAGGTACCTGCTAATGACGAGTGGTCAGTGAACTATCAGATTGTAGTTCCAAAATCTTACAGACAGGAAATACTTAGTTTGGCCCATGAAACTCCTCTGGCTGGTCATTTAGGGATAAATAAAACTTACAACAAGATCTTGACTCACTTTTACTGGCCGAAAATCAAAAGTGATGTTTGTAAATTTTGTAGATCTTGTCATACTTGTCAAATGGTAGGAAAACCCAATCAGAAGATACCCAAGGCTCATCTGCAACCAATTCCTGCATTTGACAAATCATTTAGCAGAATTATGGTAGATTGTGTTGGTCAATTACCTAAGACCAGGTCAGGCAACCAATATTTGTTGACCATTATGTGTGCGTCAACAAAATTCCTAGATGCAATTCCATTGAGGAATATTATGATAAAAGCTTTGATAAAGCTTTTTACTCACTTTGGCCTTCCCCAATCTGTTCAATCAGGTCAAAGGTCAAATTTCATGTCTGGACTTTTCCAGGATATTATGGTTGAATTTGGTACTCCGCAATTCAAGTCAAAAGTGGAACTATGGTTTCACAAAACTTTACTTGAGCGAATATTTGAGTCTTGTAATAGAGTTCATTCTCTCTTGCTCATTCTTCAAAATTTTCTTCAATTTAGATTTTACGGCCCTTACAAAGTAAAGACGAAAATGAATGAGTTAGATTATAATTATAGTACTCTGGTCTAAATAAATTGATGGAGTATTAGTATATTGTAAGAGATAGACAAGTAAATTATTACAATTAATTTAGTTGTACCTGTGCCACCAACTGAGGATTTAACTGAAGAAATTCAATTGGACACCGTTGATCTTGGAGCAACAAATCTTCGGATTTCGGAAATTATGAAAGATCTAGACCAGAAACTTTCACATTTGCAACAACAAGAAAAGAATGAAAATAAACAGTTATTATTCAAATATGAGCACTTGTTTCCGGATATTCCTACGAGAACAAACAAAATTTTTCATGACGTTGAAATTGTAGATTCAAAACCTGTGAAACAACACCCATACAGGATGAACCCTCTCAAACAGGAATACTTGAAAAAGGAAATTCAGTATTTGTTGGAAAACGATTTCATAGAGCCCAGTAAAAGTGATTGGAGTTCACCATAAATACTTGTTCCGAAACCTGATAAAACTTTCCGTATGTGCACTGATTATACGAAGGTAAACAGCGTGACTAAAACAGATTCATTTCCATTACCAAGGATCGATGACTGTATTGATAAAATTGGAAATGCCAAGTACGTCACCAAATTTGACCTTCTGAAAGGATTTTGGCAAATTCCACTTATGGAAAGAGCGAAAGAAATTTCGGCGTTTGTGACTCCAGATGGACTCTATCAATATAAAGTAATGCCGTTTGGGATGAAGGGTTCTCCAAGTACGTTTCAACGCTTGAAGAATATGATTACTTCCTGTCTAGATAATTGTGATGCTTATATTGATGATGTCATCATCTACAACGAGACCTGGAAAGGACATCTAGCCACGATTCGGAAATTCTTTGAAAGACTCACTGATGCTAATTTGACAATCAATTTATCTAAAAGTGAGTTCTGCCATGCTTGTGTAACTTTCCTAGGACATATTGTGGGACATGGTCAAGTTAAACCTATTGATGCTAAGGTGAAGGCTATCTCTGATTTTCCTGTGCCTGTCAGTAAAAGCAATTAATGCGATTTTTGGGTATGACCGGATACTATCGAAAGTTTTGTTCCAATTATTCCAATATTGCTGAACCTCTGACAAATTTGTTAAGTAAGAGAAATAAGTTTCTCTGAACCGAAAAATGTCAGGAAGCTTTCGATAGGTTAAAAGCAATACTCAAAAGTGCGCCGGTTTTAACAGCTCCAAATTTCAATCAGTCTTTTAAATTGTCTGTGGATGCAAGTGATGTTGGGGTTGGAGCAGTATTGATTCAAGAAGACAGCAATGATATTGATCACCCAGTCTGCTATTTCTCTAAGAAATTAAATAAGCACCAAAGAAATTACTCAACAATCGAGAAGGAATGTTTAGCTTTAATTTTGGCATTACAACATTTTGAGGTTTACATTAGCTCAGCTCCTTCTCCGGTTGTAGTGTATAGTGATCACAACCCCCTTACTTTCATCGACAAGATAAAAAATATAAATCAAAGATTATTAAGGTGGAGTTTGTTTTTGCAAGAGTATAATCTGAACATCAGGCACATCAAAGGAAAGACAATTTGATTGCAGATGCACTTTCCCGTGTATAGAAATATTATTTCATATACACTTTATATAATTCATAAGAATTTTCTTATGTAACTTTGTTTACCTCATGTATAATTTACATATGGTAAAAAGAAAGCTTTGTTATATAAATCTTTCTTTTTTTATGGGGGAAGTGTTACGTATATGCAATTAAACTGCTTGTGTGTTAGTTTTAAAATTCTTTTTTATTTTATTTTTGTTTCATTACATTTTATTGTAATGATTATTGAAAGGATTCGAAATTCTTTTTCAGTAATTCGATATTTTCTTTTACTAAATGTTATTTATCTAAGACATAAAAAGTGTTACATGAGAATTATTTTTAGTTAACCTAGTTCGTCTTAGGTTGGGGAAGTTTGTAAACAGGCAGTTAAAATGATTGGTCAGTATCAGGGCCATACTTTTCTTGCGTGTTCACCATGTGTAAACAACGTTTATATATTATTGGTTTTTAAATGGGGTTACACTGGCGTACGTAACGGATTTCTTGTAGTAAGAGACCACATGACCCATCTCGCGAGACTTGAAATGATGTTTTGGGGGTTTAAATACGCATTCTTAATATTCTTCTGTCAGAGTCGTTTTAACATCTTGAAGGAACAAGGTGTTATTTTTATTTGTTGCCAGATTGTTTGGTTTTCATCTGATTTTTGGATTTAATAATTTATTCTCCTGGAAACTCAACAAGTTGACTTTCTTATAAAAAGCTCTGAAAGATATTCATGGAAATTTATTCTGGAACTATTCGGAAACAAAAACTGTGATTCAATTGAGGAATTGTTGATATTCGTACATTGGACCACATCTGACGTCATCGCCTTCCATATTTGTATGTCGTCGAGATTCGAACCTGGATTCTAATAGAACTATTTAGTGATAGGACTTGTGTTTTCATTCTTAGGCTCAAATTTTGGATTATATTCACAAACTGTAAGTCCTATTTACCAACTTTTACATTGTTTTCTAGGGAAATAAATTATTTTGTTAAAATATACAAAGCTTGTTGACTTCACTCTTTTCTTCTGTTACATT